>JAYMSZ010002063.1:0-12751 GCA_036897665.1 Pelargonium citronellum
TTGGCTCATTTTCTCTTCGAGAGCCGAGCTCCGCCTTCCTCCTCCAATGGACGCCACCACCACCTCTTCCCCAAAGCCATCTCTCAGCTGGTATCTATCTATCTATCTTCTCATTTTGTTTCCTTTCCTTTTGATTCTGAGAAAATAAATTTGGCCGTTGTGAAGGAATTGAAGTCTTTGTAGATCATCTGTTTCGTTCAATTGAAGACTCTGAGAGTCTGAGTGGAGTTGGTTTTATGTGTTTGATTTTTCTGTTAGGATACAAATTTAGGATCTGGAACTTAGCATTAAATCATTGAAAATTTGTGCTTGTTTTGCTCTTGATTGTTCTAGGTTTATAATCTAGAGACTTATTCAGGTACCACTAAACAGGCTTCTGCTTATAGTTAGGATCAGCTTATATAGTGAGCACAGCATTATATTTTGTTCCTTTACAGTTTCAACTTTCTCATCCATGTCCCATGTTATTGATACTAAATCACTAGAGTTGTTCAAGTCTTCCACAATGCATCTTCTCGTTCTGTAAGAAGAATCCAGTTAACTCGAAGCTAAACCTCTTGTTTAAAATTCTATCCTGTAGCCAATGTAATTATATTTATAGGTTACTTTGAAATCAAGTTTGTGGCTTTGCAATCCTTTTGAGTGTCATGTTTTGGTTTCAACTTACATATCTTGTTCTAAAAAACTTCCAATTTTCAATTAAGAAGAACGAGACTGGCACTTGCTCTTTTAAGGGTATTAGACTGGAGAAGAAACTATAGATTCGATGTAAACAATGGTAAAGAATTGGAACCGAAAGATTATGTTACATGGAAGATTATCCTCGTTTCGATGGTAACTCAATATCTGTTATTGTATCTTTTTGTTCTCTGATAAAATTAAAAATATTAAGCATGTGGGGTGGGTGGGGGTTGGGAGTTTGCCTCAAAAAGCATAGGGCTTGGTTCAACTCTTCAAACTCTCCTTGGAGTAAAAACGACCCAAACACATGAGATTTGTGGTCTCCGAGTCTCTAGCCTCTGCCCAAAGGGTGTGGTCAGGGTGTTCTTGTGGCCAAGAAAAAAAGCTCAGTCATAGGAACTCGGTGAATATGTGCGTAGCTAGAAAATGATTGTTAACTTGCTTTGGATTGTGCTCCTTGGACAGGTTAGGAAATATCAAATTAAGGAAATGGAATTGTCTTTCACACAAGGTCGCTGGAACTACGAACGCTGGGGTGGCTTTGATCCCATATCTAGCAGCAATGCAAAGCCTCCTGGAGTTGAATTATGGGCTGTCTTTGATGTCCCACAAGATCAGGTTGATGCTTCCTGGAAGAATTTAACCCACACTCTTTCAGGTCTTTTCTGCGCGTCAATCAACTTCCTAGAGTCTTCTACTGCTTATTCTGCTCCTGAGTGGGCCTTTCCACCAGCTTCTGGCAGTCTGAGGTATGGAGCTTTGCCCCGTGAGGCTGTTTGCACTGAAAATTTAACTCCATGGTTGAAGCTTCTTCCTTGCCGAGACAAATCCGGGCTTTCTGCATTACTTGACAGACCATCTATTTACAGAGGATTTTATCATTCTCAGCGGTTACGTCTGACCTCAAATGATTTTGGTTCGGAAGTGATGGATTCAGGCATTGTACTTGAACAAACACTTTCTGTTGTTCTTCAGCCTTATAGTGAGAGCAATACTGTAGCTTATTCAGGTGGGCCACATCTACAACCAAGTTGGTCAATGAGTTCAATTTTTGGAAGGACAGTTAATGGGAAATGTGTTCTCGCGAAATCTAGTAATGTTTACCTTCAACTTGAGAATGGTCTTGTTAGTGAGTTGGAGAACCTGCAGAAAGATAGTGACAATTATGGAGCTGATAATATATTCTTAGAAAATTCCTGGAGCAACCTTGGGTTTGAGTTGTCGGTTAAACCGGATAGAGTTATTGAAGAAGTGAATAGCATGCATGGTAAAAGTTCATCTATTCTCTACGAATTTATAGTTGATAAGTACAGTGATTCAGAACCATTGGACTTGGGCCTTACATGGAAGTTCCCTTTACTGTGGTTGTGTCCACAAGCACCATTACATGCTAGTAGGTTTTTAATGGGAAGTGGGAATGAAAGGGGTGCTATTGCCATCTCCTTAAGATCTACAGGATTAAGAGAGAAGGTTCTACACGAGAATGTTTCTGGTGACCAGAGTAAACTACTAGTTGTTGTTTTCCAAGTTGTGCCTTGGTACATTAAGGTATATGTGCATACTATTCGAGTGTTTGTTGATGAACAACCATATGCAATCTCAGATGTAGTAGAGAAGATACATGTTTCACCTTCCGAGGACAAGGTGTCATCTGGGGTAATGGAGTTGGTCCTGAAATTTCCTTTCAGCATGAAGTCAGCTACTTTGACTTTGGAGTTTGATAAGGTACGCTTGACAGCTTTAACTAGGCATTATCAAATCATGGTGGAAGTTTATTAAAAATTGTGCTACTCTTGTTTCCTCTACTTTCTGCTTATCCTACCATGCATGTCCATTACCAAATTTTATCACATTAACTTCTTGCTTTCTCATACTGTTAATTCACTTAATTGCATATCAAGTTAAATGAATAGGTTAGATCATTTAAAAGGGTGATTTGGAAGAGTGATTAGAATTGTGAGGGGTCATTACATTAACTTTTTTCAAACTTTGAGCCATTTCAAGCTAGAAACTCATTATTGGATGGATGAAGTATTGCCAAAATTTGAAGGGAGCTAATTTTTTGTTGACAACTTTAGAAATTATTCTCTGCTAATATTGATACGTGGAATTCTCTTCATGTACTTTATTTTTTTCACACAGGGCTTTCTGCATATCGATGAGTATCCTCCCGACGCTAACCAGGGATTTGACATTCCGTCAGCTGTAGTAAGCTTTCCCAACTTCAATGCGAGCTGGGATTTTGTTGAAGATGACCCTTTGCGCAAATCACCCTTGCTCTCTAAATTTCAGGTAACAGATTTCTTGTATTTTCATTTAAATATGAACCATCACGGATTTATTCTATTCATCTAATCAATTGTTTGAATAAATTTATGCAGGAAAAGAGTCCTGTTCTGTCTTACACTGAAGTTTTACTTGTACCTCTGACAACTCCCGACTTTAGCATGCCTTATAATGTCATCACAATTACATGCACAGTATTTGCTTTATATTTTGGATCTTTGCTGAATGTGCTTCGGAAGCGTGTTGGTGCTGAGGAAAGACGTCTAAAAAAAGAAGGTAATACAACATCCTGGAGTAGATCAATAAGTATATTACAATGGAAATGGCTTGAAACCAGAGAACAACTACTAGTATTCTTGGTACTGGTTGCTGTAAAAACCATGTTAACTATCAATGAAATTGTTAAAAGACCACACATTTTCTAGGAGTTCGTTTATAAACAGAGGAATAAATTGGGAGATTTTATATGTAGTAATGTTTGTCTCTGTTTTTTTGCTTGCAGCAGCCAAGAAACCTGGTCGGCTTCATCAGCTATTGTCGAAGTTGTCTGCTAAGCTTAGAGGAAGAAAATGGGAACCGCCACCTCCCAAGCCTTCCCCAACATCTTCATCGTTGGTTAATTCTAAACTATTAGTCAAATTCATACTCATCGTTGGCATCGCCGTAGGTTGGCAATACTATTTTGGTTAACTTCAGAATACCAGTTAGAATTAGGGACTTGTAGTTGTGTACAATATGTGCAAAAACAACACGAGGTCTAGGAAATGTGAGAAAAGCTAATTTTGTACTACTGCACTTTGTATCCAATTTTGTATAGTTTTGAGTGAGATCACTTACATTGGTGAAATAGATTTCATTATTTTTGCTCAATTTTGTTTACTCTTGTTGTTGTCATTGAATTGTATTGGAGCTTCTCAATCTGGCACATCCATCATTATTGCATACACATTTGCTTGAATATTTTCATGGAAATTATGGTAGATTGGTAGCGTTTGGATTATAATTTTTGTTCAGGAATGAAAATCAAGAATGAGAATGGAATTGAGATATATATTCTTCTTGTTTGAATCACATTCTCATTCTCATTCTACCTATAAGTATCATACACATATACGATGACATGCACAACATAGTCACTTGGTTTTGTATTTTGATGGAACATCAAAATTTGGAAACCAAACATCACAATTTTTGCACATAATGTGAAGTCTTTAGTTTTCATATCAAAGGGTCCAAAACATTTATGATTCTTATTACAACAATGACACATTAGAATACATTATGAGAGATCTTACAAAATTTCAACTTTCCTTCTCACTATTTATATACATACATGTAATTTACATATATGGATAAAACAGAGGCCTCATCTTATCTTCTTCCTGCAAGGAGCAGCTGCTGCAATTGCTTCATCTTCTCGCATTCGCTTCATATTGCCACTCATGGAACTGCATGTGAATTGGGTGCTACCTTTTCCTTGAAAACCTATGAAATAATATCGAGGCAATTTTGATCAGAAAACAAGAAACGAGAAAAAGAGGTTGCAAGTTCCAAAAGATATATGTTATTGCATCTTAGGTTCTTGAAACAATAATATGTAATTGCAAGTTAAGAAAAATATATGTTACTACCCATCTTAGGTTCTTTAGAAGACAAACATAACAATTTAGGTAATGGCTAAAACTAGAGTCGGCAATTTGTGCGTGTTGAATGTTGATTGTGTGTTGCACGACCCAACACGAACATGTTTATGAACACAAAACAGAAAAATACACATTTGACAGGGTCACTAAATGGACCATGTTGACACGCCATGATTGACACAAACACGACGTTTGGGACGTTCCTAGGATTAATTTACAGTGTGCTCGTTGGGCGTGCGTGTTTTGGAGGCCCAACACAAACACGACACAATTATAAAATGTGTAAGCCCAAACACGCTAATTTCGTGCCGTGTGTCGTGCTACGACACGAATTGCCGGCTCTAGGCCTCTAGCTAAAACCAGGCGAGGTAACATTAGATATCAATAGAATATCCATGAGGTTTCATCCCAACTCAGGCATCAAATCTACAAGAGAGGTTTGAGTTTTGAAGTTTCGGGAGAACCAGATAATCTCCTCACTTCTCGTCTCCTTGATTGCAAGTGCAAACACGCAAGTGAAAGAATATACAGAAAATTACGAGGAGGTGAGTACCTAAGTTGTTATCATTGATTTTTAGCTTCTTTAATCGCCCGTCATCTTCTAATAATTGCTTCCTCTTTAAGCCAATGCCCTTCCATTGGAGTACTTTCAGAGCCCTATCTTCACATTCTGAAACCGCCACACATTCATATCAGTAGCTATTCACAGGTATTGATATATTGCCATCTCTGTTAGATAACGTTGTATATTCCTCATATACTAATATTGTTTTTTAAGTGTCTGTTCTTCAATTTTCATGAATAAACATCATGATCAGGGCATTGAAAAAACACAATCAATCAATAAATAAATTACTCAAAACCCTACCTGAATGGCTTTCTCTCAACTTCTTATTTTGGAGGAAGCTTGTACCTTCAAGCTGTAACCTTCTGTTTGTACCAAGTTCAGTACTATACTGAGTTCCACTTGCAGCATCTCCAGGGTCAGGTGTTCCTGAAAAATCACAACTTCACTGTAAATTACCAATCAAATATTCAAAATCCAATTTTTTTCCCCAAGAAAATAAACACTTCTGCTAAATTGTCAATCAACATAGAATCTGAAACTCCAATTAGCCCTCCTTTTCCAGAACACATTCAATTTTCAAGAGCAGTCAATAACGAATCGAAAAACCTCAAATACTGAACAGTTCAATTTCCCAACTTTTTTCTAGGAAGCCAAACAGAGTCCCAATGCAAAGAACACAAAATACCCAATAAAAACTTACTTTTACTCCCAACTTTGCCGAGCTTTCCATCGACAATAAGTGCGTCTCTGTCGTCTTTACCGGTGGAGAGACCCTTGTCGGAGAAGAAGGAGAGAAGCGATCTCCAGGTGACGGAAGAGGATATCAGGTCGACCCCTCTGCTGATAAAGTGTCCGTTGAGCTTCAATGTCGATGGGTCGAGACCGAAGGTGCGGGCTATGGAGCCGAGGTCCAGCTTCTGCTCGTCCCAAGCCACGAACGGCACAATCTTGGACAGTGAAGGACAGTAGAGCTTGATCGTTCTGGGCGATGACATGGGTTGCTTTGTATCTTGCACCCAATGTGTTTGTGAAAAGTCCTCAGAGACAATTTGTGGAGTTGTTGCGAGTAGCTTTGGTTTGCTACTTCGCTCCGTTGTTCCAACGATTTCTGGAAGTCTCTCCTTGCAAGTTTCTAGGTTTGCTGTTGTGCGACATGTCGTTTAGCGATACCAAAAACATCCCTCTTTTTTCTTTTTTATGGAAAAAAAAAGAAAAAAAGTAAACATTAGGATTCTGGATCAGATTTGTTTCATACGTGGTTGATAAATAGTAATTCAGATATGATTTGAAAGGAATTCGGAATGCAATTGTCGTTCACGACGAGAGCTTGTTATGATATCTTATTTGAAAGGAATTCGGAATGCAATTATTGGTCGCGACAAGAGCTTGTTATTCAAGAACGGGAGAGACCACTTATATAAGTTAAGAAATGACGCAACATTGCAAGGACTGCTCTATCAGCATAAGTATTCAAGACTTAGAATCATCCGCAGGAATCTGAAAGTGAGCAATATCTTGCTTGATGCTGATATAAACCCGGAGATATCAGATTTGGCATGACAATAATTTTTGGGCGCAACGAGTATGAAGCAAACACAAATAGAGTTGTGGGAACATAGTAAGTACTTTTAAACTCAACTCAACTTAAAATTTCATGCCCCGAAGGAGCTAAACATAGAAATTTGTGTTCGGCGACTATATGTCACCCGAGTATGCAATGGAGGGAAATTTCTCGGAGAAGTCTGATGTTTATAGTTTCGGAGTCTTATTGTTGGAGATTGTCAGTGGCAGGGAGAAAACCAGACTTTTATATAATGAATGCCCCATGAACATAGTCAGATATGTAAGTAAAACTATGATTAGGCTTGATTGGATTTGAAAGTAACAATTAACTTTATCATGATATCGGAGTTGGTTATGCTTGTGTCTAGGGATCCATCTGCATGCCTTACTTCCCGATATAAGTTCACTTATTCACGTGGAACTTGGGGTCTATTCTCTCTTATCTGGCTTCCACGTGATGGGAGTGTCAAGTGAAACTCTTGATTTAAGTCCACCGTCCACATGAGCCCCAAAGTTTGTCTCTTTTATCTAAGGGAGAGTGTTAAATGATACCCCCAGCTTAAGTCCACCAATTCACGTGCAGCCCAGAGTCTATTCTCTTTTATCCAACCTGCATGTTAGAAGCATTAAGTGATACTTCCGACTTCAGTCACCATCCACGTGAGTTTCATGTCCGTCTCTCTAATCCAATTTGCACACAAAAGGAAGAGTGTTAAGAAATCTTACGTCGAAAATGTGTGACGTTAGTTACCATTTGAAATATTAGTTCACGGCTTAAACTTTTGAGTTGGAGTAAAGTTTGACATTAATATTGTGTGTATGTATGCAAGATCTTTAAACTTGGAATTCTGTGGTTTCAAGCATGGGAGCTATGGAAGGAAGACGTTTTTTATTTTATAAACTCAAAAACAGGTTATTCATTTTATTTAATGGAGAAGTACTTGACAATAGATTTTATATGAAGCATAGTACATGTTCAATCCTCGAGGCAGAATATGCCTAAGCCAATTATTATGTTCATCATGCAAAAACAAGAAACTAAAGTTGTATTGTTCGATTAAGGGTCATGACATAGGGTCATGTCATAAAATTGGGAGGAGTGAATTAGATGAATAGTCAGACAGTCTGTTTGTTACTTGGCTTGGAGTGTATCGTGACAAGAGCGATGTCCTGACTACGCTACTTTTTGGTAGTGGTTCTTACATGTTCCGCTCTGGTTATATGCAAGTTCTTGAAGCTTCTTCCTAACTAGACGACTCGCCTTCATCTGTCGGAGTTGGTTGCACTTGCGATTGGGACAAGATACCAACTCAGGGAATACTTCTGGTTTTTGACTTAGAGAAGGCGCCTATTCACCTTCCCGTGGTTGCTTTGTAGCATATTTCCCACCAATATGCTACAAATTATAGACTAAACCCTAAATCTGTATTCTAACAACCCTAGAAGTATTCTGAAATTGCATATTCTAACATTTTACCACTAATATGCTTTCTTAAACAATTTCGACAATTTATGCATTATGCGTGTTAATTTAACTCAACATTTTATTCTCCAAACATATTAAAAACGACAAGTATAAACGAAATGCATAAATAGAGGTATATTACACACGAGAGATGTTTACAAAATGCAGTTGGTGATTAGGGAAAATGAAGCTCTCACCTATTTATACTTGTGACATTGTAAAATAGATGACTAAAATTAAATGTACATAAACACTATCAATGGCTAGAATTTCTTATCTAGATTATTCTTCCATTTAAAGAGAAGAGTGAATAATTCTAGAGATATTTTAAAGTTGCTAGAAATGATAATTTCCATGTCTCTTGACTTGGGGCTTGGGCTTTGACCGTGCAAGGTGTTGGACTTGGAAATGCTGTTTTGGGCTCGATCTGTCATGGTATTCATCTTGCACATGATATTCACATGTGCAAGTCTTACGTTTTTTCGAGCTACTCAAATTCTTATGAATTCTTTCGTATATG
The DNA here is from genome assembly GCA_036897665.1 of Pelargonium citronellum. Lineage (NCBI taxonomy): Eukaryota > Viridiplantae > Streptophyta > Magnoliopsida > Geraniales > Geraniaceae > Pelargonium > Pelargonium citronellum. The sequence continues at coordinate 8,727 of JAYMSZ010002063.1, forward strand.
AGAGTGTTCCCTTTTTACCATCTATATAGAATTTTTGTGTCACGTACATTCGATCCGTGACATTAGACTCCCCTCTTTGTGTCAATTTCCTTAATATTCACATATATATTGTGTATCAAAACAAAGAATTGGGATTGAACAACATATTTCCCTAAGGCAAACAAAAAACAAGTTTCATTTTTATACTACAAGTTTCCATTTTCACCTCCCATCAACCTCAGTCAGAGTTACACTTATGGAACAACTCTCTTGTTCAACTGTGCTGCTACTTGGTGTCTCTCTGAACCTCTGCAGAGTGGAAGGAACTGCTATTTGTTTAGGATTGGGAAGTGGCAGAGAATGGTTGTTGGTAAGCATTGAAATCACATCTGACATGCTTGGCCTATCCAATGCACTCTCTTGTACACACAAAAGACCCACATGAATGCATCTAAGTATTTGAGCTTGAGAAGTGGAATCAACCATAAGCATTGAATCTATTAGCTCCACAGTTCTATCTTCCTTCCATAGCTCCCATGCCTGAAAACCACAAAAACCCAAGTTTAAAGATGTTGCATACATATACACAAATACACAATCTTAATGCTAAACTTTGCTGCAACCCAAAAGTTTAAGTTGTAAACTAAAATTTCAAATGGTGACTAACGTAGAGATTTCTTAACACTCTCCCTCATGTGCAAACTAGATTGGAGAGATGGACACGAGGCTCCCGTGGATGGTGACTTAAGTTGGGAGCATCACTTAATACTCTAATGTGTAGGTTGGATAAGAGAGATGGACCTGCAGAGCCTCACGTTGACATGTGGACTTAAGTCAGGAGTATCATTTAACACTCTCCCTTATATGTGCAAGCTAGATAAAAGAGATAGACTTTGGGGCTCGTGTGGACGGTGGACTTAAATCGGGAGTTTCACTTGACACTCCCATCACGTGAAGGCCGGATAAGAGAGAGAACAGACCCCGAGTTCCACTTGAATAAGTGAACTTATTTCGGAAAGTAAGGCAGACAGATCACAAGACACAAGCATAACCAACTTTGATATCATGTTAAACTTAACTGTTGCTATCAAATCCGATCGAGCCTAATCATAGTTTTACTTACATATCCGACTATGTTTATGGGGCGATCGTAATAGTAAAAGCTATTGTTCTTCCTTCCACTGACAATCTCCAACAACAAGACTCCGAAGCTATAGACATCAGACTTCTCCGAGAAATTTCCCTCCATTGCATACTCGGGTGACATATAGCCGCTGAAATCAAACAAGAACACAATTTTTTTATGTTCAGCACTCTCAGGACATGAAATTTTAAGCTGAGTTGAGTTCAAAAGTACTTACTATGTTCCCACAACTCTATTTGTGTTTGCTTCAGACATGTTGCGCCCAAAAATTCTTGCCATGCCAAAATCTGATATTTTCGGGTTCATATCAGCATCAAGCAAGATATTGCTTACTTTCATATCTCTGTGGATGATTCTAAGTCTTGAATACTTATGCAGATAGAGTAGTCCTTGCGCGATTCCCTCTATAATGCTGCCTCGTTTGTTCCAATCCAATAGCTCTCTCTTTGTTGAATCTGCAAAGTTTAGCATAAAAAATTGTGTTGGAAACTTTTTTTCTAAAGGAAAACATATAGAAGGTTGTGAAGAATCGAACCAAAGAGGAAAAAGTCTAGGCTTTTGTTAGGCATGTATTCGTATATCAGCATCTTCTCGTCCCCTTTAACGCAGCATCCGAGAAGCCTAACAAGATTCATGTGTTGGAGCTTGGCAATGAGAATCAGCTCGTTCTTGAACTCTACTAGGCCTTGTCCCGAACTCCTCGATAGTCTCTTCACTGCTATTTCTTGCCCTTCGGGTAACTTCCCCTGTAACGTTTCAAGATCAAGAACATCATGTTATTAAGACACTACGCGAAGTAACATTAACTTTATGAAAATCAAAATAAAGAATCTACCTTGTACACAGGGCCAAAACCACCTTGTCCAAGCTTGTTTTCAGGTGAAAAATTGTTTGTAGCAGCCATAATGGATTCAAAGCTGAACACTATCAGATCATGACCCTTCTTTCCATCATTTCCAATCTCACTTTCGTCGTTAAATCTGTTCGAAGTTGTCAGCTCGAATAACATTTCATCCTCAGCTCTTTTCTTTTTCTCTGATAGATCATGAACATTAGTTTCTTGCTTAGCCTCTAACATCAAATAACCAAATCAGTCTCAGCTAATGATAGATTGTGAGTTGTGAGTTGTGACTAACCTTGAATCCTCTTTCTCCTCAAATAGCATAAGAGCCCGAAAAGGACTATAACAAGAACAATCACTATTCCAACAATGGCCCATATCCACCAGTTGCTTCCTGAACAAAAGTTCACAAAGCTATTTAGTACAATGATCATTGCACAAAACATAGGAAATCAATATTGTACTTACCTGGTTTTTCGTTAGTACTAAGTTTATACACGATTGCCTCGTTAACTCCAAGCTTGAAGCTGATCTCACCACTCCAAAACCTGCATCCAGTCCCATTAGAGCTATACGAAGCGTAACCAATGCAAGAACAGTTGTTCCAGCATTGCTCCCAGCAATCACTGAGGCCAATGCTTGAGTTTTCATCGAAAGAAGATGGCGAGCGTTCAAAATGACCGCGAAGTTCCTCGAAATCTTGATCTTTTTTCCTGCACTGAGGCAGCTCCTGAGGTGCACAACCAGGATATGATGATGATTCATTGGTAGAGCACACACCACCCAGCACAAGAATAGCATTTGCAACATTGTCATAGTCATAAAGCTGTCCATCCGAGCTCAAGAACCATCTTGAATTGATCCCACCCGCGACAGCATAGCTGAAGTAGCTCGTGGACTCATTCGAGACAGTGCTGAACTCGTATTGCACAACATTTGAGCTCAAAGACGGTATGTTCTCAACTCTATTTCTCGTCACAACCCCACTAGTCCAATAGATTTTCCCGCGGCGCCTGAGGACTAATTGAGCTGTGTCACTTGTAGTCTCGTTCCATTCCAGCGTAAAAGCCCCGGGAGCAGCAACTTGAGGGCTCAACCATGAGGTTAGTGACCAGTTTCGCCGGTTCTGCAAGTCCATGCCTAGCTTCATCCCTGGAATGAGAGTGTCTGTGGGATTATCAAAGCTTTGCCACAAGACTTGTTTCACTGAAGTCCCATCTGTGTCCAATTCTTGGAGTACAAAATTGCCAGAATCATCAAGAGTAGCTCTTGTTGAGCCTTGAACTGAAGCTACCTTGTTGGAGCTGAACATGAATATTGGGTCACCACCATCATGCACAATCTTTAGCACACCATCTGATGCATCAAATGTGAGATTTGCATTGGATCCTTGTATAGGAGACTCGCGATTCGCGACCCAGATTTTGTAGTCATCAGAGTAGTCTCCATTGTACCATATGCCCAAGTAACCATTTTGTGAGTCTGTGGAGTTGAAGAAGCCTAACCTGAACCTGCCATTAGCTGAGGAGAGCTGGTCTGAGTATGCAAGAACATCACCAGGTTTGAGACTATCTGTTGTTTGTGCGTAGGATATGTAAGTTCCTATCATCCATAAGATCAGAAACAGCACAAGATTTGCTGATTTCTTGGTCATTTTGGAAATTTTCTTGGTACAAGAAATGGCTCATTGGAGCTTGTTATAGGTACATTTTGAGTTGAACAAGTCAAAATTTGAACTTTCTATGGAAACAACAGAGAAGTAGAGTTGGACAAGTAACAAGTTGTGTGTATCATCTGAAGATTTTTCTATTTCTCCTATGTTGCCTTGCCTCAGCAAAGTCAAGATATTGAAAGGTATACTAGATTATTTTTTATTAACTTTGGACCACCAGATTTGAATAAGTTGATTTGTTTGAATTACTGTATGTATGTTGAAGCTTCAAAACTGATAGGTGCTAAACTGTGATTGGCTCAACTTCAATGGAGGTATGAGAGCATCTCCAATGGGGGTTGCTAAGGGGTTGCTAAGGGTGGCTAAGGGTTGCTAAGGGGTGGGGGAGG
>JAYMSZ010002064.1:0-12750 GCA_036897665.1 Pelargonium citronellum
AAATAGAAATGAAATAAGAATGAACATTAATGGTTCTTGTGAACTTCCAGTAAAAAGAATAAACCTATAAAAATTTCAAAGCTCTACACAATTCTATAAACCTATAACAAGAATAAACCTATAAACCTATAACAAGAATAAACATTTGTATTAATGGCTCTTGTGAATTTTCAGTAACAAGAATAAACCTATAAACCTATAACAAGAATAAACATTTGTATTAATGGCTCTTATGAATTTCCAGTAACAAGAATTTAGTCCAAGCAAGGATGCAGCCAATAGCTCTACACAATTCTTGCTCAACACTTAAAATTGCAAGCTCCAAGTTTACTTGGGCAAGAAATGCTCATGAACCCACTCACAAAACAGGACTGATTAAAATAGATATTAAATGAAATTTCAAAACACAACTGATTTCATGGCAACCAAGTAGCGAACACAAGCAAGCAAACAGAGATGTATCAACAAAACTAAAAAAATGAACAAAATTTAAATAACCAAGTATGAGATTTACCTTATCTTTCACATCATCAGATTTCATGGCAAGCAAGTAGTGAACGTAAACAAGCAATGAACACAAATCAAATTTAAATACAGACTCAGATTTGGATGTGTGGCTGTTCAGGACAACCCAAAGCTTTATATAAGGGATTTTCGACACCCACAAACAACTGCTCCATTTCTGATTTTGTGGAGTGTTGTTGAGACTCAGGGAACCATATTTTTTGAGCCATGAGATTGCCCACAGAGATTCAGAGAGAGAAGAGATAGGCTCTATATTTGGTCTTTGGAAAGAGGAAACTTTCATGTGTAGGTGACTGTGAGTCAGAGAAAATATATAGGTAGCCAGTAGGGTTAAAACATATATTAATATATATAGCACTTAGTTGGGTCGGTTGGGTGGGTTGGGCTCGGGTAAGGAATTTCAAAACCGAGGCCCACCCACTTGTAGCTGCGGTTTGGGTTTGGCCCAACCAGTGGGCCTTCGGTTTGGAATTGGGTGGGTTCGATTCGGGTTTGTAACTGGTGGGTTGGGCGGGTTGGATATTCGGGTCGGTTTTTTGGGCAGCCCTATACCAGGTGCAACTATTATATGTAGCTTATTTAGTTTATATTTTTTGAATGGGGTACTTTAATAGTTTAATTCCCACTTCAACAAAGGGAAATCCAATAAATAGTAAATAACAAAGCCTTGATGAATATCATAATTCTGGGTTTCTTATTTTTTCATATACCTAGTGTTTTTACGGATCAAATTATGATATAGCTTGACTGCTTGAATCATGTACATGACTAAGCATATATCTACCAGTACCATCAGTGTTCACAACAATTATATTCGTTTCACCTAACACAGTATCCGGACCTGTGGCCTTTTTTGCATCTATGCTAGTACAAAAAATACTATGATAAATGTGGTTCCACATGCACCGAATTAATTTTTAATGAGAAAACCATTTACAGCATCATCTATATGTCAAGCTTGAATGTTATAACAATATGGAAGTTTTATTTCATTTTTCTGAAAAGAACATCACAAAGCTCCAAATGCATTTAATGCCTACATGCTACTATAAATTTACTACTATGGAAAGAGGAATCCATACCTGCTTTTTCATACTCATTCATCTCTATTAAACACTGAGCAACAAGTTCTGCCTTGCCAATGGCCCCAAATAACCCAGCTGCATCAATAAGCGCATTACGAGCCGCACCATCATTTGTACCGTGCAGCTGATTTGCAGCAGCACGAAGATAGGCAGCCTTGGCCCAAGATTCCCTGTACGTCTCTTTGGCTTTTTCAAAGCACATTGCTGACATTCCAAAGTAACCTTCACAATAGAGCTGTGAATATGATGAAACAGAAGATTAATAAGAGAAGTTATGATTTGCAAACTGCTGCTCTAGATTTACCACTGATTAAACTAGTTACAAACCGAAAGAAGATTAAGTTAAAAGACACCTTGCACGCCACATAATTTGGATGGCATGCATGAAACACAGTGATCAGCCATACATTACGAGTTACGACTAACCTTGATTCCCAGCGAATTCCATTCCTCTTTACTGCTTGAAACTTTCATCTCCAGTACAAATGAATCATCCAGTTGCCTAACTTGGACAAGGGACAATTTCTTCCAATAATCAAAGATAGGATTGGATAGATGTTCTGCAGTTTCACATATCCACAATCTTCGCGTGGATCGGGTTATGGCCATGAACAGTTGCTTCAATTCCCAACATAAGGCATTTTGTTTTGCAGAACTGGAGGTAGTATACGACACAGGTAAAACAATGTCAAGCATATTGTTTTCTTTCATGCACTCATCAATCACTTCCCAATGGTATTCCAAAGATGATGAACCAAAGAAGTTGTACAACAACACATCCTACCCAAAAAGAAGAGAAGTCAATACGTAAAGGATTTTAAAAAAAGAAGAATAAACAGATACTATTTTAAAGTTTTTTTTATCGGCGAGCGTACCGATACCGAGACACTATTTTAAAGTGTGACAAAATGTGTGGGTACTGGGTACCACATCAACACACGAGAGTTTGACAACACAGGCTCACAGTACCATTATCTTAAAAATTAGGAGAAGACACTATGTATTCACCTGAAACTCCAAACCCTGGCATTCCCTTATTGTAAGAATAAGAGCTTGCTTTCCAACATGATCAGATATCTCCTTCCTGGCAACATCATCTCGAACCATTATGACTTGCTGTGCTCCAAACCCGACATTATTGTTTCCAAAAATTGTTATGATGGCATTTTCACCTTTAACAGGTTCAACAAGGATTGGGTATTCCCCATCCAAAAGACTTGTCTCATGAGACAAAATGTCAATAGATAGCGGAAAGAAGCAGAAAATAAGATTAATAACACTCTGAGCTAACCGCAAAACACCAGCATGGGTATGGAAATTCTGACTCAAGTGGAGGATCTGTGAGACATATTGTAGCTTTGTTGCTTCATCCGTTTCATCATTTCTTGCTTGCATTAAAAATTCTCTGTAGAACAGAAATCTTAAATCTTGAAACCTGAAATCGTTTCCCCTTGCAATAGTGCAAGCTCTATCACCAGAAAAGACAAAACCATCCTTAACATTTCTGCATACATATTTGAGAAGAGCTATTTGTCTCATAGTAAGACTCTGCACCTCGTCAACATACACAAAATCTATTTCGTCGCCCTCGTAATCTTGAACTCTCAATCTACAATGAAGATCAGTTACTAGATCAGCAAGATCATATTCGCTGTTCTCCAATTTTCTCTTTTCATAATCCAGAAACAAATCATAAATTCTCTCTCTTCTTTTCCGGCTCAATGTAGACATGTAGCCCTTATATAGTTGAATATAATCCTCCCGGTTGAGTTTATCACCAATGATCTCCCCTGCCTGACGGCTTCCTTTTATAGAATATATAATCTCTGAAAAAACGGTGAACGCATCAAGCTTCTTGGTTAGACGGTTCCTGAAATGAGGCCAATAGGATGAAAGAAACCTATCAAAGTTAACCTCCTTCATTCTTATGAAAGTTTGTAATGCAGGAGATCTTGAGTTTCTTGATTTAGCATGAGAAAATCTCCATAATTCATGGAATCTGTCAAAGAATGAAGCACCCACACTCCCATCAAGCATCATCAGAAACTTCCTAAAAGTTATAATCAGAGGGTATGATATCGATGTGATATCAATAAAACTATCAGGAATATCCAAGGACAACACGACATCATCAATATCCTGCATCTCAACCAAACAGCTTGCTGCTCCATCCTGCTTGTGAAGGGTCATCCTGTACAATAAACAAATATATATCAAGAATATAGCAATAGAGGGCTGTTTTGTTAAAAACCCTTCATGCTAGTTAAGAAGCTATACTGTAAATATAAGAGAATGTACAGCAAGAAATTAGTGTAGAATCAAACTACAGATTTTATATATAACTGTATGCATTGAAATGCCACAGAGCATACAGATCCAACTTCAAACATGCACCTCAAAGTATATCATTGATCATAAAAGGAGATATTTAGAATGTACCGAAAGCTTGACACTAGCAAGATTAAACCAGAACCATAAAAGTAATTATGATGCAGAGTTCAAGTAAAGTTGAAGAGAAATTTTAATCTTGTCCCACAGTGAGTACGAGTTAAGTTTGCTGCTAGTAGAGTAACAAGTAACATTGCAATTGGTTTGAAGCTGAATCCCATAATATTAACCTGAAGAATTTTGAATCTTCTCCAAGACAAACTTGCATAATTCACCACAACAAAACATATAGGATTTGTATTTTTGACCACCTTCCGAAATTTACCAGTATCATACCTATGACATGTACATGAGATTTTGACCACTGAAGAAAGAGCTTTCTATTTTGGTTTCAACTGTCTTTTGTTTCAACTTATGGTTAATAAACTGTATCAGTATCTTCGACTCAAACTTGTTCCAATTGAGATGTTCTTTCATATTAAGGTTAGTTATAAACCTATAAATTATGTACGAACATATAGGATTTGTATAATCATTTCACTATTTTGGTTAATTGGGAACTCAGGATTCTTCTATTTCATCAAATTTGTAAAAATCTTGTTCCTAAGCTCGCCTTAACTAAAAATGTAATCTTATATTGCAGACAAACGTATTTGTATATTATACTATATAAGCAATTCTGTATCGCTACTTTGCACACCTTTGTAAGTAAGACATTTGCTGCTTGATAGTAACACATTGTTTAGGTGTGGCTGTGATGAAAACTTGGCGCAGGGCTGTTCCCTTTTTCTGTTTAGTACTTGTTTCCGCATTGTTTTTCCCGCGAACATGTAGACCATTGCTCCGTTCCTCTTTGAAGGCTTCCGAGAACATGGAATGATGACGCTCTCGTTGAATCAACTTGGTGATCAAAACAGTATTTTTGTCAGATCCTGGTTGTCCAATTATAAAGGTGCTCCTAGCAGATAGAATTATTTCCAACTGTTGATCAGATACTTGATACAAATTATCCCAATCTCTACCAGCATGGCTAGAGAGCATCATGCTCGCAACTGGATATGATAGCAAGGTAAATTTCATCAGCAACAGACTCTCTCTCTCTTTTGTTCTCTTAAAATCACTTTGATCAACAACTATGGTACTTGAGAGACTCTCCGAGTCAAAACTCAGATTTTTATGCCGGATAATATCATGAGAGTTTACCCATGTCATGGGAACTTCAAATTCCCTAGAGACAGACCCCCCAAAAAAAAAAACAACAAAAAATTAGTGCCCAGCTAGCAAAATATTAATAGCCCATAACAAGAAGTTATTGAGAATCAACATTGATTAACTTAATTTATAAAATTTGGCGTACCCCTGGTGACATATGGCTCTACAATGATAGAGAAAATCATCCGTGTACATTTCGAACATGCATTCTAAGGATTTGACCAGTATTGGTATATCTTCCAATGGCAAAATATCCCAAACCTTTAAGACTTGCATGTACTTCATATCTTTCTCAACGTCAACAGAGCAAACTATGTGCAACTCTTCAACCTTGAATTTTTTCAGTATCTGAGAACTTCCAGAAATAGAATCTCTATACCCCTTTGGGCGCCAGCCAATAGAAAGTTTGAGTAAAAGGAAAATAATTGATTTCCTTGTTATGTGCCCAAGTTTCCAAAACGATCCCCTAAATTTACAGCTGAAATAAACCTGCAAGCATAAAAAAGTACATAAGTTAACAAAACCAGAAAGAAAGACCCCGGGAGCACGAGAAAATGAAGGTGCAGATTGATCTGATACCTTCCACTTGGCCATTCTGAACAGTACACTGTCTTTGTGAAGCAAATCATTGAAGTCGAAGAGCTCTTCTTTGACCTCAATTATGGCATTGGACAAACCTTTATCTTCATCAGCATTAAAGAAACATTGACGACTCTTAGCATCATTTACCACAGATTCCCAAACAGATTTACTTTTAACCAATGTCTTCCCATTTCCCACGATCCACAGACAGTGCCTGCTCCAAAGATTGAACAAAATTCATTTTATAAATATCAACAAAAGCTTTTCGATGTGAAGACTTGATTCAAATCAAACCTTGCCCTTGTCAAGGTAACATTAACCCTCTGATGATTGGAGAGGAACCCGATCGATCCCCCACTATTACATCTGACAGTGGATATTACAATTATGTCTTCCTCACCACCCTGGAAACCATCCACGGACTTCACCTTCACAGTAAAGCCATCAAGTTTCTCAAATCTTCGTCCAAGTTTATTTATAATCGCCACAACTTGAGCAGTATAAGGAGAAATCACACCGATACTAAGCTTCATCCTTGAGTCCTTCCAAACTGTATATGAAAACTAATGAGAAACAGCGGAAGATAGAGAAGTATACATGCTAGCAGAAAAGAACAATGAAAAGAATCTGCTTGAAGAAACATTACTGACAAGCCAAAATAGATTTAATAGATGCTTTCAATCATTCAAAAGAGTAAATTCACGTTAACTTTTAGTTTGATATCATATCATACTCCCATATCATGATAAATAAAAAATTGAGAATAGAAACTATAAAATCATGATCAACTTACCCTTGTACAGGTTTTGAATTATTTTGATCACAACAGCTACCTCAACCATATTTTTTTGGCTATGCCCGATACCATCCAGCTCCTCTTTACCATCATTAACATTTATGAAAGAATAAGGACCAAACATTGGCCCGGGAAGATAACGCCTTGTATAACTCGCACTCATAACATTTGGCGCATTCAGAATTTGGTTTGTGTAGAATCTGGAATTTGGGAAGCAACTTATTGACGGATGCATCCTGTACTGTATGTTAAGAAGATGCTTTAAATGACCCAATAAACTTAGCCTTTCAAACAAACTTCTCCCAAAACCAGCTTCCTCAGAGACCTACACAGCATGAATTATGAATATCATCTAGCAAAATAGATGTTTGGGATATAAAAAGGTGAAATAATGATGCCCCAATGAGAACATTCAGGTACCTTGCTTGTAACTGTAGCTGGTAACTGATACTCATCACCAATGAGAACAACATGCCTGATACCAGAGAGCTGCAAGGGTATGGTTGATTCACATTCTTTTAGCTGCGCTGCTTCATCTATGATCAACAAGTCCAACGGTTCCATTTTAACTGTATACAATTTGTATGAACTCGAAGTAGTGCACAAAATTAGGGAAGCCTTTTGAAAACAGAAGTTTTCAATGGTTCTTCTGCTCACTACACTGGGAAGCTTAAGCTGGTCAAGAGATATTTGAAGAGTTCTGACAACAGAGAAGCATTCATTTTTCAAGTAAGGAAAAGCAGACGTGAAGACAGAAAGATTAGGAGGAATTGAAGTGTGTGGATGTGAAAATATTTCCTCCAGTTCTTCCGAGACCACATTCTCTTGGGACAACAAAGAGTTCAACGAGTCAAGTAAGTTCACAAGTATTTCCATTTGTTGGAAATTATGTTCTAAAAGGAATCTTTTTGGTAGGTGAGTACACAAATTCTGGATACATCTTCTAAGTGGTTGTGCGGTAGATTTAAAATGCTCCCTTGCAAAGTCCAGAAACGATTTTCTCTTCTTGCATCCTTCACTTGTCTTTTCGCTACCTTCAGTCTTACTTAATTCATTTTCGAGGAAAGCATGGTACTGAAATTTACAGTTTTGGAAAAAGTTTATCATGGAAGTGAAACAATGTTTCCAACCATTTACAGGTCCAAAGCACTCGCTGAGCCTATCAACACGGTAATCCAAAAATACTTGTTCGAGATCACAACCAATTTTAAGTCGATCCTTATTCCCAAACAATAGCATGTCTCCCAGTGAACAAAATGCAACCCCTCTTTCAGATTTGGTCTGAGATGATTCTTTTATCAGCTTCAAGACACGAGATGCCAATTCCGTGATTGCAACATTTGTTGGGGCACAGGTAAGAACTCTGCGGTTCATTCCCAAGATGGTAGAAATCAGCATACTTACAGTTTTAGTTTTTCCCGTACCTGGTGGACCCCATATAAGCTCCACAGAAAACTTGTGATTACAATTTATCTTGCACAAGGAACAGAGTATTGCCGCTCTTTGAGGTTCATTCAAAGTAGACGGCAATCCCGAACCCAGTCTCTCAGCATAGACTGCATTAACATATAGAGAGCATTGACTGCATATTTCGTCATCCTGACACCAACAGACATGAGTTCAGTATTTGATAGACATTATATGGCAACAAGTCAATTTCCATTTAGTTAACAGAAATGAACACCAGTACAATGTGAAGACAGAGAACACTCTAATGATGCAAGACAAATAATTTGTGAGCTAGAGAGATCACGAAATTAAAAGAGTGGCATGATGTTTGTTGTATATCATAATTTTCTAAAACAGATATCTCAAACTAGTGGAGAAATCATAGGATTCAGATAATAGCACGTTTATGTCCAGCACATGAACAACGGATATGTATGCTCAAGTGTATATTGTGCTTTACGGAGCATCAGCCATTCTGAATCAAGTTTAACAAAACATAACTTATCCTAAGAAACAAATACGAATTGCTTACCACAGAATTAGTGCACAGAACTTCCTTGATTATATTCACATTTCCAGAGAAGTGCAATGACCTCCAGATCCTGTTGCTTGGTGTTATATTCATAAGAAAAACAACAAATAGTGGTTTTTGCATGCCATCTACAATGATGTCCTTAGCTGTTTTGAGCTTAATACAAGCAGCACTATCACCCGCTGAGGAATGGTAACCATTATCTGCGACTTTAGTGACCCAAGCTAAAGACCATGTCCTTCTTGGGCACTGTAAGTCAGCAACAGATTCAGGTTTAGAATCTGAGACAACAAAAATATCTCCTGGCAACGTCGTGTGCGGCTCCTGGCCAAGCTTCTTTGACCTGTTCTTCCAGGCATCAAGCTGAACATTGTATAAATGTGGCTTTGATGCCTCAATAGAAGTGACTTCAGCAAATGGTGCTTGGTATAAAACCTCCAAACTCGAACACAGTTCGGATCGTGTCTCTTCCACTAAAGGAAAGAGATATGAGCTGAGATAATGCTGCACTGAGTCAAATGATTCTGGTATTTTCTCCACCTAAAAGTAAGAGAATGAAGGTTAGAAAACATTGTAAGACCGCCCACAACATAATTGTATTGGAACAAGGTAAGCTTGAAACATGGGCAGGCAGAGATTATCATGACATGGAACAGTACCTTTCGTCCTTACCTCTTACATTGATCCACATTCATTGTCACTTGAAACAAACATATGTCTAACTGCATACTAATCTCTTTAAGGAATATTTTCAGTCAAATCAATTTTGAGCACTAGGTTAAATGTAGATTGTAGCCTTGATGGCATGGTTTCTACAGAAAGATTGTGAGTTAAAGTTAATCTAAATGTGACTCTAAATAATTCCTTTGCCCTAAAGATTAAAGGAGGTACCTATGTGGATATTTACGAGGTGTCTAAAGTATTCATTCACCAAAACGAGACAAGTACATAAATTGCATTGGAAAAACAAAAGTTAACAACCCAAAACGATCTAAAATATCATGCCTTGGAGTAAGAACTAAAAACAGCAATGGGTCAAGTTTGGAATGGCACGTGCTAGAGCCAAGACCACCCCAAAGACAAACCCAATTTTTTCCTCGAGTCGTTAATGTGATTTATACCACATTTGGACATAAAACATGTCTCCCAATCCCACCTGCAATTGCATTCAGTGAACCTCAACCCACCAAACCTGCCCATTTATAAAAACCATATAGAAAACATAGATGGTAAACTTTGTTTCCTCCTCATTTCCCAAACCATGATGACTATAATGACGAGCATAATGTACATATGAACTTAAGAATACGAGCTCTTAAGCTCAGTGAAATTTTTGTGCCCCCTTGAACAAATTTCTGGCTCCGCCATTGATGATGCTTCATTATATTATAGTTATATTAATGTAACTGGTAAACACCCTGGACCAAATTTACCAATGTAACTGTATTATGAACTTCATGGGGAAACAGCAAATATGAATAAATATACTAACTGGAATATATATATATATATAATTACTAAATAGTGAATAAAACTGATAAATGAGATATTATTAATTGGCATGAAAGTAAAGGAATTTTAGTAACTATAAAATTTAATATTAAATTTGCACAATATATGTACTGCAAGGAAATTTCTAATGGAGTTATAATAAAAAAAATCTTTAAAATAAAATTTACCTAAATAATTATTCTGAATTACATTTAAAAAATAATTTTAAAAACACAAAATGTCATAATTCAATTTTTCTGTTACTATTTTTTTAACTTTATTATTCTAAGTCTAATAATATTTTATTGTTATAAGTGTAATAACTTTATTCGTAAGATATACCAAAAAAATGTCCTAATTTATATTTCCTAACCCTTTTTTTAAGTCACATGGATATTATTATAATTGAACTTTACAAACTTAAGAAAATGTAAATAATATAATTTATCAATTAGAAAAGTAAATAATTATAATTCAATCACAAGTTAAGTGATAATTACAAGTTAATTGATTGTTACAACTTACAAGTTAACTAAATGCAAAAATCCTAATTGACATCTATAAATAAGTGAGTCAAACTAGAAACATAAAATTTGTTTAATTAACACGGCGCATATTCATCTGTAAGTAATTTTTGTAATAAAATATATGTAAATGATTAATAATTTTATTTACTCAATTATTTTTCTATGCAGTCAAATCCGTGATTTTGCCAAAAAAAAGTAATTCCAAAACTTAATAAGTTTAATCAAGACAATAAATCCATGATTCTAGTTTTTTATATTACCATTATATATAATTTTTTTAACATGTGTTCACGTTTTCTTTTTTTTCTTCTCTTTCTTTTTATTAATTATTTAATTTTATATTAATTTTATTATAAATGTTCATATCATCCGTTCATGGCACGGGCATAAACTAGTAATATTAAAAAAAGGAAAATATACATAAGTGATCAAAACCCAAAAAGCTCAAGAATTAGGGTTTCAGGCAAATCCAACCAATGTGTTATCACTAAAGAAGAATAAGAAATGAAACCTGTGTTTTGTAAAGATCTTGATTCAGTATATCCTCCAGTGACCATGAAAATAGTCGATCGATCAAGCCGTCATCTTTCCACGCAGCATTGTTGCTTTTTGAGCTCTGCCCTTTTTCCACCACCACCATGTTTGGTTCACTTCCTTCAAAAATCACAACTAAAAAAACCCATTTCACAAGAGGCTAAAAACAGACACAAAATGGAGAGATGATCAACTGCATAATGGTTCTGATTTGTATGAAAAGAGACTGAGAGATCATGACTTAAAAAAAGACTGAGAGATCATGACCGAAAGCTAGTGGCAGTGGAAAGGGAATATTGGTTTTCTTTTTCCGTACGAATCCTGTCAATGTCATAGGCCAATATTTTCAAGTTTTCTTTTGCTTTTGTGATGCTATATCCTGCGTACTTTGGACATGGTTCTATACAGTTTCACTCGTCCAAATAATTAGGCCTTGTTCAGTTGTTTGTCATCTCACTCCAATCTCCTTTGCTCATTTTGTGTCTCCACCTAGAATATAGAGGCAAGAATCATATTTTTATGATTTTAAATTAAGTTTAAATCATAAAAACTCGACATATATGATATCACCAACCTTCCATAAATTTCTGGCGCAAAGCTCCCGATTTATAAGCAACACGATGTACACGTTGCATATTGTAATTCGGTCGACAACTCAGCAATAGAACAATTAATGTGTAATCTCTCATTTTCTTTTTTACAAAACTTGAGATAATAGCATCACTTTTTCATTAATTGTTTTCTCTTCATAGGTTTACCTATTGAAGAGAAATGATTGTCTTGGCATCAAGTTTACCTATTGAAGCTAAAAGAAATTGCTTCTTGCATAAATGCAATTATGACAAAAGCAACCCAAAACCGCAATTTTTTTCATGTCAATTGATGAATGGATGCGTCAGGGCTTTTGACACTCTAGTAGTGTTACCAAACAAGGCCTTCTACTGTGGAATCAATTGCAAAGTTCAGTTGGAAAGTTGAGCTTAGCATGAAAGTTACTATAATGGTATGGTGTGGCTTGAGTCCTAAGCCTCCATATGTACCAAAAAGACAGCTCAAACATGCATCATTAAAAGCCACAAGTGCTCGTTAGTTCTACTTTTGAAAAAACTGAAGATATGATATAGCAAAGCGAATAATTTCTTGTTCTATATTTGGAGAAAGTATGAGAGGTGTAAACCCCTAAGTGGCAACCCAAATTTGAATGATCTTTGAAAAGTTTCGACTTGTTAAACTTTGCACCATTATTCTCATATGAAATTTAAAACACTAAACACTAAATAAATCTCTTCAAGAGAAATGATTGTCTTGGCATCAAGTTTACCTATTGAAGTTTGTTTACTGGTATGTGTTCTTATTGATGTTATGATGCCTCTTAAAGTGAGTTTTATTGTTCCACATATGCAGGTAAGAGATCATTTGGATATTTTCACTTATATATTATATACATTTGTGTCATTTTATCCTTTGACAATCGTACTCTCCATGAGCAAATGACATATTATCTTTAAAGTTAATTTCTAATATTTTTTCTATGGAAGGTCAATGGAGATGTGGGTACAAATAAATTAGTTTTAATTTATTTATATATTTTATCATTGGTTAGTGTCTTTTTAACATAATCAATATTTT
>JAYMSZ010002065.1:0-12750 GCA_036897665.1 Pelargonium citronellum
TGGGGTCAAAAAGTGCTTTGAAAGAAAAATACCCCATCCACTCCCTCAGCAGCTCCTCCTGGCTCCATTTATCCGGAACCACCACCCGCCCCGCCACCTCTTCTCGGTGCCTCTTCAGCCTCTCCCGTCCCGAGCATTCCTTTTCCTTAGCAAACTCGCGATCGTTATTGACATGTACACGAGTACTTGTGCTCGCATTACTATGGTCATTTTCGATACGGGAGATCATCTGTTGATTTTCACTAGTAGTAGTCATGATTTTGTGGCTTAATTGGATGAAGAGGGTTAATTTGTATAGGAAAGAGATGGAGGTTCGTGGAATGGGAAAAGAGTTACGTCACCAGAATTGGGTTTTGTATGGCTCATGGGGACTCTACGTAGCCTGCATGAGATTGTGTGGTTTGGTTTGGTGGTGGACGCAACTACACACACACAGATTTTTGGTGAGAGATGGGACAAGGAGGCTGCGTTTTTGTGAGGTGGACAATCCTTGTTTTGATATTTATTAATTATATTCATTATGTTTTTCAACAGCCCAGGTTTGGTTTTAATATAGCACACAGGAAATTTCGATTTCTTCAAGGCAACGACGTGGACGTTTGCGACTCTTGTTCGGATATTTTTCTTCTGCTTTGGTTTTGGGTGGACGAGTAGTGTTCTGCTTTTATTTTCTAGGGTAGTAGTTTAAATTAGAATAAAGAGACATTTGTGGCCTAAATCCAATCACTTTACGTATACTTAATTCTGGTTTAAATTTGTATAAAGAAAGGTGATGCATGTTTTTGACTTGTTTAAAAAAAAAAAAAAAACTTTTAGTTAGTGAGAGCAAAGTAATTACAAATCTCATCAGATATGGTTGTCAATCTCACTATTTGAATCTCCAAAATATAAAATTTGAGCATGAAAACATTTGTTTTTTATGTAAATATTGTATTTGTTTAATTTTTTTAAATAAAACAGTTTTTGAACTTCCATTTTTGTTATTTATTGATTTTTTTTATACATATATTAGTTAATTTGAAACATGACACAAAAATATCATAACTTAATTTGTAGAATAGACCATTAACACAATATTTGAATAGCTCTCTAGTTAGAGTTCTTAACCAATCAAATATTTGCATAAACTTTAAAGGAGGGAATGATAAAACATATAAAGATTTTAGGGGAGAGAAATATAAAATTATAGAAAGACAAATATCAAAAAATAAAAAATTTAGTGGTGTAATTTCAAAAACCAAAACTTCATTGGAGCAATTGCTCCCAATCTCAACATTGTGGCTCCGTCTCTGTTGTTTAGCGATCGATTGGGAACTGGGTGTGTATAGTCTTTGTCCACATAATCGAATCAAACTTTCTACATATATACTTCGAGTTCGGTTCTTGAAATTATTAACGTTTCATTAAGAAAAAAAAATCAGTACATATCTATCTCTTATATATATCTTGAGAGTGAAAATTTGAATTCCTACTTAGATGGTCCAAAATAATATAAGAAATATTGCCTACGTATAACGCCGACGAGCAAAATTTGTTACAAAATTAATATCATTAAATAAAAATTTTGTGCGCATATTTTGAATTTTTGAGACATCGTTCTGATGACGTGGACATATGTCTTCGTGAAGCTGATTTGTGACGGCCACATAATGGGAATGACACCACAATTTTTTTGCTACTAAAGTGTTTCCGATGGCTATATGACGACCCAACGACGTTTCAAATCACTAGAAATTGCCACAAAGCTATCGAATTGACGTCACAATTTTAGATTTTTTTTTGTAGTGTCATGTTCGAATCAAGATATCAATGACAAAGAGATTGAACACATGCATAATAACTACTTTTTGATACGGAATTTGATTTAATACGTCAAGTTTTACAACTTGAATAGCCATGATGCATTGCTAGACGCTATTGCCTATGACGTTTTCGACGTCGCTGTCAACGTTATAGGATCTCATGCGTATGGCAACATTTATATGAGATACCGCGTAAACGAACATTTTCTATATCTCTTAAAGTGTATAGAAAATGCTTTCAAAACACGTGTATATATATTCACCGTTGAAAGTCCAAGAATTGTTTCGAAAGATTGACGTTTTGAGAAAAAGTATGCAAAGAAGACAAACTAGTAACGATGTCCAAATTAAATTGAACACAAATCCAATTTAATAAGACTGAGCATTCTAGTCCATCTGCGGAACCAGTTTTGGTCCAAGTGTATTTTGGGTTTTTTTTTGGATTGGGTCATATGTGTGCACGTGAGAATCATGGATAAGTAGCCCACGTATTGTTGAGCCTATAAAGACTCAAAACAAATACTTTCTCCGTTTCAAATTAGATATCATTCTGGAAACCAATTTTTGTTTTAAAATAAATTTTACTTTTCACTTTTAGCAAATATTTACTCATGATTTTTCCATAATGCCCTTTGTCATAATGACTTTCATTTAAAAGATGAAAAAAATTTAACTGTTAAATAAATATATTAGTAGTTGACTAACAATGATGAATTTTATGTTTTTATCTAAAGATAAGAAAGTCATTTACCATATTGCCTTAATATTTGTAAAAAATTCTAAAACGATATTTAATTTGAAACGGAGGTAGTAGTAACTAATCAATCACTATATTTGAATGTTTGTCATGTCATCGGCAAGTATATGAATGACATCCAAGTAATAAAGAACAGTGAAGTTTGAATATCGAACAGTCGAGGACTCAGTAGATAGCTTGAGAATTTTTGACAAATAAATAAATCACACTAAGCAAGCCGTAAACAATATTTTTGATTCTAACAGCTACTCGTGCATTTAAAAAAATAGCAATGAATAATCCAGACTACAGTTATAAGCTTTCTCTGCAAAAGAAAATGTCTTTTACTGGCCGCACATATATTTGTCCAATACATCAACAACAAAAGAAAGGGCGTGCAATACATATAATTAAGAGCGACAAATCTCAACTTATCTGCCTCCGGATCCAATCTAAATGTATTGATCGTCTTCCAACACAACAAAGACTATTTTTCCTTACGAATACAAGCCAAACCTGTATATGTTACAGCCTCAAGACAACGGTTTGGGAGAGACGGGGGCAGGAGGTATAAGAGGAAAATACACTGCATATTCATTCACCTTTCACAGCGTGGTATATGCGGCGAACAAACATCAAGGAAGCGCGAAAACCGATGGTACCGAGTATCAAAAAGATTGCATAGCACATGCATGCATTATATCCAAGGAAGAAGGATAGCTGCAGGAAGCCATGCATACTTGACCTGGCATAGAAGTAGATAGAATACCCAAACATACAAATTGCTGTTGAGCCCCCGCACAATACAGATCTGCATCAAACAGGTGGTGCAACTAATCAATTTATACCGCAATCAAGAACAACAGAACACAGAGACTCAAGTGCTCGCAATGGAAATTTCAGCTTCAAGTAATGCTTAGTAAAAACGGTAAGAATACGAGAGACCCCAAAATATAACATATCATACAAGAAACCGTGTTCATATAATCATATCAACTGTTTACACAGACGATCAGCATATCTTGTTTAACTTAACCCAATGGCAATGTCAAATTGAGTATTTGAAACAATATTTGTTCATGACCATAAAAAACGGAAAATAGCTTCACTGGTTAAGTGTTGCTTCATCTAATTCTAAGCATAATTTCTGTTTACGTAATGTACCATATTGTTCCTTTAAAAATTGACACCCCCACTGAATTGCATAAAAATCAAGATTGACAAGACTGGTTAGCACATTATCGGTTGTCAAACATTCATGACTGAAAGTCGAGGACGCGAATATGAGTAAACACGAGAAAAGAGAAAACATATGTGCATAATGCACCAATAAGAAAACATACCTCCACCACCATTCATGGTCTTCCACAGAGAGCTGAATGTAAGTCAAGCCAACACTCAATATTGATGTTAGTATAACTAATATGATGAATGTGATGAACAAAATGCTAGAAAGAGTGAAAACTTTGTAGCCCCACAAGGTTGCATAAAAGTGGCTTAACTCAAAGACAATTGAACTAAAAGATAGTAGACTCGCAATAAACATTTGACAAGGTGTTTTCCTGTACCAAGATAGTGATGGAATTTCTCTAGGGAATCTCTTTGTAGCACTAGGAGCTTGAAATTCAGACCTAAAACGATATCCAATTACTCCACCCAAGGCAAGCAATGGGATAGAAACAAATATATATACAAGAAGAATCACAACAATGGTGCCAAATGGAAGTGCAGCAGTGGCCCCATAAGATATAGCAACTGTATTAAGGCCAGACACCATCACAAACAATGGACCCAGATACAGAACCCCAGTAAGAAGAACACTCCTTTCCTGGAAAATGGTATGGCAATGTCACTAATTAATGGAAACATAAAGTGAAAAAAGAAACACATGACACAAAAAGACATTGAAAAATCAAATAATTAATTACCCATCCAGTTTCTTTAAACTGGCTATGGAAAGAAGCAGAGGAGTAGCCAGCAATCACAGATGTAATAGCATATACTGAGACAAGTGAAGTTGACAATGCTCCACGATTGTAGGGATAGAGAACGCCAAGAAATGCCAGAATGAATAAGAGTCCAACCCTGAATTAATATTTGAATGCAACTGAGTTAGTCTTTTAAAGTGCATGCATAAGTCACCATTTCTCTGTACCTATCATGGTTAGTTAACGTATGACCCAATGTGTTGCACTACCATCCAAAAAATCACACTACATTAGCTTACCAAACAGAAGATACAGACTCAAGAGATGGGCTACCAAAGCATTAAACTTCATATCACCATGAAACCATAAGACAACAATGCAATCCATATCACACACACACACACAAATTTATATGGTAAAAAAATGAAATAAGAATGCTTTAAGTCATGTCAAGAGATGGGTTATGACCTGAACACAATATCTTCTGTTAAAATGCCCCTAAAAAGATAATGGTTCTCCATAATGCTACTTATAAAAAAGTTACCGAATCTGTAGATACAAAGCAGAAAATGACTGGAAAAGGCAAAAATGTTTTTCGCAGCTCACATGGTTAGCAACTGAGTACCGGCACCCAATACTGCGGAAAACAAGGACAAATTTCGAGGATATCTGAAGACATCACCATGAATGTATTTCCAACCAACCTCCTTATCTTCATCCTCTTCCCCACTGGAGTACCTGCAGAACATAGAAGTGAAAATTCAGTAGCACAGTTCCACCAAAACAAATTCAAACTACAATTATATAGTCACTGAATTACTTTCTCATATCATTCTTGAGGCGGCGCATCAAGAGCGCAGATAGCAACCCAATCAAGAGCAGAATGATGGCAGTTGAGTTGATGAATGAAATCCAACGTAACTGCTGGTGAATTGGCAGTAATGACGCCTTCAAATACTTGTCCATCCTTTTCTCAAACGGGGTAGAAGTTTCATTCCAGACAACTGAATAAGTAAATTCGACATTCACTTCAACATCTTCTGTTATATCCACAACATGGTTTGGGTCACCAAGAGCACGTATTTCTATCACTTGGTTTCCATTATAAAGAGCATCAAACTGAACATGTTTGAACAGATAATACTTGGGACCCTTCTCACTGAGAGCAAAACTCTCATCTTCAACTTTCCCAATGAACCCCCAAAACGGAAGATCGTCATAGTACATTTGGAAGTAGAAGTCATTACTGCCAGCATCCCTAAACTTTGCAACATCATCAACTCCAAGCTTCTTGTTGCACAAGGTCTCCCCAGTTCTGTCATCTCGAAATTTTAACTTGTATAAAGCGTTTGTCAAACGATCACCACCCAAAACTTCTCCCAAGGATTCTGTCTTCTCAATCACTGGATCTACAAGCGACAAGGATAGCAATGTTTACTTTTCAAATATCACAAAACATAATAATATATTCAACCTACTCGTAACAAGTAAACACCAAAACAAATGTGCTCTTGGATATCAACAAAGCCAATACTTCAAATGATTGATCTTATTTATTTATCTTGTATAGTTTTCAAACAATTTAAGCATGGGGCCAATAACAATGTCACATTGGTGGGTTAGTAGCCAAAGACAGTAATTTGACAAATTGGGTGTTCAAAATTTGTAGCAAATGAGCACCTTTACTGCAAAACTAAAGCTAAGGGCAAACCTGGGCGGCAAAACGGCAAGTCGTAGTAGTGGTAGGTTTCACTGGAAGATAACCAAAAGAACAATCAGAGCAGCAAATTCAGATTCACGAAAACAGGTCGCACCTAGAAATTTTCACAATTTGAAAACCTAAATATCTAAGTGATGGAATTGACATCTACCTGGGATTGCTGAAGGGTCCCACCTTGTTGACCAATAAAGGGACATGATCTCCTACATTGTACCGATGGTCGGACGGCGAGGCTGTAGCGGATCGGAGATCAAATCCTCCAAATGATATCAGAAACAACAACAATCGGAGATTCATCTCGTGGGGTTTAAGTCTCCGATGCAGAGCAGAGAGACTACAAAATCGCCATTTTGGTAAACTTGCCGCATGAGCTTCCAAAACGCAGCGTTTCAATGTTTTGGGCGGGTCATAATACTATACCCGTTAACATATCTGGACCCATCTTCTTCGTTTCGGTTCTGCCTGCCATTAACTTCTTGAAAAATGCTAGCTTTTTTTACTTGGCCAATCTGTAACTGACAATCTACTCAATTTCCCGGCCATTGCTCACAGGCTTTTCTTCGCTTTATTATTCAAAACCCAACCCTTTTTTCAATGGGTTCAATAGTTTTTGTTGATTTGTAAAGGATTTGGCTTTTGGATTGGTTGTTCATGGAGTCTGGTATTCTCAATTCATTTGATTTTTGACTGTTGAGTGTTCTTATTACCTTCCAGTTGAAGTCATTAGAAACATAGTGTCCCACCTTGGAGGTGCTTGAGTGTATGGTGTTAGTCTCTGCAACATGTAGAAGTGGACAAAAACTAGCTGTAAGCGCTTTTTTTTTTCACACTAATTCTTTCAATTCAAATGATTGTCCTGTCTAAATTAAATATTATACATCTAGACATTGTGAGACTTGAAGATCTTGATATTAGAAGATGATTTCAAGATCTCGTCTTTGGAATATTGTGCTTAACTGATAATGAGGATGAGATCATGGACTTACATTCTATGCACATTTGATCATTCTCAGCTATTGAAGAACACAGATTCTTCATTGCCAATTATCTACATCCTGACCTTTATGGGAAGACTAGTAGTGCATTATTTGTGGAATTTTTCCTTTATGTCATGATTCAGTACCCTGATAAGTAACCATACAATATTGTTGTTTGTTTCTTTCTACTTTATACAAATTGTCATGTAATCTTGTGGTACTCTTTTAATATGCAGAACCCAGAGGATATGCATACATGGACTATGCAGATGCAGAGGTACCTGAAATCTTGAAACTTTTTCATCTCCAGGGTCAGTAGTGCATATATTATGTTGCTACTTAGTGCTACGTACTATATATTTGGGTTGATAATGTGGTTGTCCTATTAAATGTCTCGCAAAGGATTTGGAACATAATACAGAATATCAAGGTTTCATGGCTGACAGAGAAAACAAATGACAGTTTGTAACAGGAATTGTGAAGGTAAAAATACTTTTGTCAATGGCAGGGAACAATTTGGCATCTTTTATATAATGAATTTGGTTTGGCAAAAATTTCTGAAAATGAGAAAGTGGTGCTAGTACATGTACACCCAAAACAGTTGTAAGAGATCTTATAATATAGACCAGGTTTATAGGCGGCATGCGGATATTGTTTGCGAGTATAAATACCCTTCTCTTGGCAAGAGAGGAGATATCTTACTTTCTGTTTTCACACTTAAGGCGGATCCCAAAAAGACATTAAGGGTCTTTGTTAATGGTGTGTTGTTTTGCAAAGGTCACATGTTTGAGGCCCATAATCTTTTAAGTTGACAATTGAACTTAGAACAATGTATGAGGAAATTCTCTAACATGTGAAATAGACGACAAACACTTTCACTGAGTCCAAATTGACCGAGACAAAACATACACATCTGAAATCACACATGCATGTATTATATATGATTGAGAATAGCATGGGATGGGACTGACCATTAACATTGCTGTTCATTGATTAGTATTCACCAAGGGACAAATTTACCCATAGCCAAAACAGGATCATGTTCTCAGTGCAAATGCCACTTAATGAACCAAAGCAAATCCTTAGTGGTCCTCTCAATCAACATGCCACAACACAAGAAACTCAATTCAGGTTCCAATGGCTTGTCCCTATATTTCATTTCATGATTAATTTATTAGTAAACAACTATTGGAGATTTAAATTGTCAGAAGATGAAGAATGTATACTAGTAATTGATTGCACAACTTTTGGGTAATTGGGTGTGTGGTCCAAAAAAACCAGAACTTGTTATTAGATTCTTTCATTAATCTTTGTTGTTAATCATTGGACGGAGCCCAGGATGTTCTTTCTCATTAATGAAAGGTCAGCTCATTTTTGCACCATCCATTACTTACATGTCTTCTCTTTTATGGTATCTTTATTTATTTCCTTAATTCTCTCACTCACCAAATCTGACCTTGACAACAATATTTCCCACAACTCTTTTACAACTTCACGCAACTGCACAATGTAAACACACCACAACTTGGTCCAATTAATAAACTAATTATGCTCAAATCCCATGCTTGAGTGACAAGCAATCACTTAATCAAGTTAACCAAAAATCTTGGAAACCATAATCAATACTTGGATTTAATTCAGTCCAATCACTTTTCTACACATCCATGGATATACAAGATCAAAGGAATCTATGTAGTATATAAAATCTAAAAGTCTTTACCAAAATCTTCCATATGAAGAACATGTTGTAAGGTTTATTGGGAACAAAAGTAAATTTACCTAATCCATAAGCTCTACTCTATTTGAACCAAAACCCTTTAATTATGAGCCAATGATTGGTGTCATGGAAGGAATAATTGGTAAAAAGCACATAAACCTACAAGGTAGCAGATGAGCCCAACATTTAATATTTTGCTTAAATCTTCTTCTTTTTCTTTGAGGAGGATTAAGGGGTCCATTACCTAAAAGTCTCTGTTTCTCTCTCAATAATTCTGCTAAGTGGTCATGGATATTTAAAAAGAAACACTTAAATTAATGTGGAATATAATTATACAATTATTATCAACCTCTCTCTGTCAACCCTTTTGTTTCTTTAATGTCCTGTCTTGAGACTCTTTTCCAAGAAAATAAAGGCAGCTCTGAGAGGATTAGGCATGAGGGTTTATTTTCATTTTAAAAAAGAATCAAGGTTATGAAGCATTGACAACAAACAAAAGAAACAGCTAATGAGAAAATTAGAATTAAATTGGGTATTGTAAAATGGAAACCAATCTGCCATGGGCTTGGTACCTCAAAGAAATAAACTTCTATTAATAGAAAGGAATCTTAATGAGGCATGGTTTTAGGTGATGACAGGGAATGGATGTTGACCCATCAACAAAGAGGATAATACCAAACAAATCCATTTCAAAGAAGAGGATTAAATTTCAGAGAAATGCACAAGTGGGTTCTTTCTGCAGCTTGCTTGTGGATTATTATTCTAATGTTTTGCTTGAAAATGGTACGAGCTCAAAATGTTTAATAAAGTTCTCTTTAAGTGAAACGAGAGAATTACTATCACTGAGTCGAAACATTTTTGTATATATATCGAATGTCTACTACAACCAACTTCTAATTATGTCACTGGCAAAGCAAAAACATTCTTAATTAAAATCTTGAAAATTTACCCTCAACTTTCTCTCTCTTTGGAAGCCAAAGGCTATGAGTTGTCAAAAGTAAACTCAATCCCCTTTTAGGGCTATAAAAAGATCAACAAAACCCCTTTAGAGCTTTACTTTTTTCCCTCTTTCAATTTACCATCTTTTGTGAAAGATAACCTTGTCTCTTCTTCAATATCCAATGTTATAAAAAAGAATCATTATTATTTTTTTTCTTGAGCAAGTACTTGCATTCCTGAGAGACCAATAAAGGAGCCAATGAGAAAGCACAGGCGGTTACAAGAGAGAGAGATTGTGGAGTAGGATTCTAGTGGGTTCTTCTTTCCAAAGACCCACACTTTTTTTTACCCCAAATGTTTTCAATTTTTAATTTTGATTACTTATATTTTCTTCATACCCCCAACACAAAACAAAGAGCCAGAGACAGGTCTGGCAGGACAAGATTTTCTGTACCATGGGGATGAGTTCCCAAAATCTGAAAATATTTACTCAGAGGGTGATAAATAAAGCACACTAATCAAACAGGTTTCTTCACAGAGAAGAAGAAGAGAGAAAAAAATAGAGACACCAATTGAAAGATCAAAAGTTGGAAGAAGGAGAGAGATATATCTGAGAAAAAGACTGGACCCTCCCAGCAGCTTGGACACCTCTTGTGTTTGTGGCTACTTAGATATATACTTTTGTTTGACAAGAAAGCTTTGATCTTTTGTCCCTCTCATCACTTGCTCTCTTTGCTTCCCTTCTCCATATAAGAGAATTTTCTTGGTAAACTTACAAAATCTTCTTTCCAATTCCTCTGTTTTCAGCTCTTTTGCTCTCTCCCATCTTAACTTCAAATTATATACATGTTTTCACTTCACTTATGCTTTTCAGCTTCAACCTTGGATGATGATGATGAGAATGGTCTGAAGAGAGGCTTGCATGGCTAGTCACAGGCTTGGAGAGACTGGTCTTTCAGATTCAGGTCCTTCAAATCATCATATTGCTTATGGTCTTCATGGGATCACCAATCCCACAAGCTTCCTGTATGTGTGTTTCTTGTTTCAAAAGATCAAATTTTGAGACCATGGGTTTTGGTTATATATGTTGTTTAAATTTTGTTCATGAATGGATGATCAGGAATCAAGAAGGATCTGCGTTTGATTTTGGGGAGCTAGAAGAAGCAATTGTGCTGCAAGGAGTTAAAATTAGAAATGATGAAGCAGCTAAAGCATGTATGCCATCTTCTTCTTCATCTTCTTCTTTTATCAATCATTACTCTTTTGTGTGACGTTTTGATGAGCAAAAAAAGAAAGAAACCAACACCACCTAAAAGCAGAGAGAGAGAGAGGTGTGGGTTTTGGGTTTTTGAAAATGTCCACAGAAGGGCACAGTTGGGGGTTACCATTTCCAATACAGTAATGATTCTGAGACAAGAGACTTGAATGGCGTGAGGATACAAACTTAGAAACCTGACCTCCCAGCATGATTTACTGACTCCATAACTGCAGAAAAGAAAAAAGAGGGATTAGGTTTTGATATTTTCTTTGTTGAAAAATCTTTTGGGTCTTTATATTTTGGTGATCCTCTGCCTCTGAGATTTTGCTTTTGTGATTCTTGCAGCTTTATTCACAGGCACAGCCAGGCCTGCAGCTACTCTGGAAATGTTCCCTTCATGGCCAATAAGATTTCACCAAACCCCAAGAGTAACAAGCTCCTACCTCCCTCCTTAAATTTTCCTTTGACCATTTCCTTCTTTCTTATCCTTCTTCTTCTTCTTCTTCTTCAACTTTTGAATACCCATTTTCCAGAATGAAAGGTCTGATTTTGGGTTGGTGGTTTTGGTTCTAAAGTTTAAAACTTTGGTGGGTTTTTGTTGAAAATATTACAGGGAAGTTCAAGGTCAGGAGGAGAGAGCACAGACTCAGGATCAGCATCAGCATCAGCGGTGAACACACTTTGTTCAAGCAAAGCTGAGGCCCACTTAGAACCAGAATCTCCTATCAGTAGAAAAGACCCTCAGTTTTTGGACCAGAGGCATCTCCAAAACCAACAGCAGCAGTTTCAACAGCACCCACTAGAGATGGCAAGTGATATCTCCAGAACAGGAACTTCTCAGAATCAATCAGCTTCCAAGCCACCACCCCAAGAAAAGGTTCTTAATTTACTGTTTTAAGTTTTACATTTACTATATACAATCTTCCCATATCCCAAAAACTAAGGAAAAAAGTTACATCTTCATAGCCATGATTACTGTTTTGACCTCTTTCTCTCTCCAAAGCCCAAATCCCAACAACTCTCAGAAAATCAAATAAATGGCAGAGTTTTTCTGACCTATGGATGATTTTCTGACATGAATTATATTGAGTTTTGTACATAGAAAAAGCAACAGAGAGAATCTTCACAGTGTTTTCTTTTTTCACACAATAGTTTTCTTGATAAAATAATGATTCACTTTACCCAATCCCCAAACTGAAGTTAAACACCTTGCTTTTTTAAGCCCTGACCTCAAGATCAGGCAATGATTTCTTTCTCAAACCCCATATCATTATCATCATTACCTGTCTCAACTCCAGCATTTTACATCAGCATCAGAAACCCATAATGCTTCCCAGAAACAAATTTTCTCATTGTTAAGAACCAAGATTAGATAAAAATAAATATTGTCAGATTCTGATTTTTTTAGTTTAATCTTGTGTGGCTGTATCAGAGGAAGGGTGGTGGTTCAACATCAGACAGACCACTTGATGCTAAGGTCTGAAACTTGCTTAAATTTATTATTATTATTATTATTATTATTATTTAATCAAGCTTTGTCCATCTTTTAAAAAAATCAATCTTTTGTGAACTGGGTTTCAGACATTAAGAAGATTAGCTCAAAATAGAGAAGCTGCTAGGAAGAGCCGCCTCAGAAAAAAGGCTTATGTCCAGCAGCTGGAGTCCAGTAGAAT
>JAYMSZ010002066.1:0-12745 GCA_036897665.1 Pelargonium citronellum
AACATTTTGATATGGGTATAATTCTGGAATATGAAAAGGTATAAAGGACATTCGAGTACTCTAAAAGTTTAATTTTTCCAACCATGAAACATAATTTGTTGTATTGGACTACTGAACTGCGACTCTTAATCATAATGATGTGATATGTAGCTTCACAGAAAGAAAATAGTTTTGTTTTTTGTTTTTGTGTGTGCGTGCATGCAATGTATAACACTAGAGAAGGTAGAAAATGCTCAGTTGTGGCTGCAACTTATTTTTCATTTCTCTCCTCAACAATATTCGGTAGTAGAAGTAGAAGCTTGTGCATTATTATATATATGATTAATTTTGTAGGTATTAGATAGAAACATGGTGCTCCCTTTGTCTCAAAATAAGTGTCTTGGTTTCCATTTTGAGAAAAATTACGAGGAAACTAGTTAGTGTTGTACATTTTCTTTTCTATCCCTATGGACATGTGTTGGAAGTAGAAGCTTGTACATTATTCTACACATTATTAATTTTGTAGGTATTGGGTTGAAACATGGTACTCCCTCCCTTCCAAAATAAGTGTTGTTTTCATTTTTAGAAAAATTATGAGGAAATTAGTTAGTGTTGTACATGTCCTCTTGTATCCCCATAACTTAAAGGATGCTAACTTACTTCTTGCTATAGGATATTGTTAATTCATGCATATCTAACTTCTAAAAATTAAAAGAAGACACTCATTTTGGGGCAAAAATATAATTGAAACACAATACTCATTTTAGGACGGAGGGAGCTATTAATTTGTGATTTAAAGAGGAGCATAAGGTGATTATTTTGGTCTTGTGAAAGGGGTTA
Organism: Pelargonium citronellum; assembly: GCA_036897665.1. Classification (NCBI taxonomy): domain Eukaryota; kingdom Viridiplantae; phylum Streptophyta; class Magnoliopsida; order Geraniales; family Geraniaceae; genus Pelargonium; species Pelargonium citronellum. The sequence continues at coordinate 820 of JAYMSZ010002066.1, forward strand.
TCAGGTCTCAAATTACTGTTTGGATAGGTTGAATTCTAAATTGAATTCCATATAGCATTGTATGTGGCTTACCTGATTCTAGCATGGAAAAAAGTCATTTTGGAGTTCAAAAGCATGTTCAGTGGCATTTTTCTTTCTTTTCCCCTCATATGCTATATCGTCAGCTTGTCAAGCACTCATTGAAATCTAAATATAGTTTGTTGAACTGAAATTGTTGAGGTTGTGATTTTATAATTGTTGGATTGGTATCATCTATCAAGATATCTTGTTTTTGCTTTCTATAAAATGGTAGCACAATTTGCCAGCAATAGTGGTACAAATTGACCAAGAGTTATGACAACATAGATAGATCATTGAAACTAAGTAACTTCTAAGATTCAACTCTTCTGTTTTTGACGCGGAGTGTTGCTTTGTTACCAGTGGGAAGGAGACCGAGTTCCACATTGAACCTGAACTGACCCTTGAGCTGATGATGGCTGCGAACTATCTCCATACTTGAAGTTCCAAATGGTAAGTCTTCTGCTTAGATATTCGTTGTAGCAACTACACTGCCAACTTTTGCAACTGGGCTTATGTTTTCTCTGTTTTTGTTTGTGTTTGTACCCCTGAATGATTTTAATAGGGGCTCTTGAAGATGACACTGTTAGAGAAGGTTTCAAATTTCTGGGCACCTTCAATATTGGTGGCATAATATTTAATTTATTGCTGTACCATCAGCAGATGTATTATCTGGTTTTCTTATGTATGAGACTGTTTTACTTGGAACTGTGACTGTTGCCAATACGAATGTAGTTATTAGAAGAAAAAAAATGTATATTATGATTTGGTGGACTAATGACTTCAGTGGCAAATAGCCAAATACTAAATAGAGAAACATGCTTGTATGATGATTTATTTCACTAGCATTTTGTTGTTTTATTAGTTTGATCTAATATCTTCTTGGTAAGGTATGCAGAAAATTTGCAGCATTGATGTGGTCTGGTGATTAGGGGTGACTAGAAAAAAAAAAAGAAACATTTTTTATTTTATTTTATTTACCTTATGTTTGGTAGAACCTGGTCAAAGTTATTTTGAGTCTTTTCTCACTCCATAAGAAGCTACATTTCTTCAGTAGTTCAGTTACTGGTTTTGCTATTGTTCCATTCTCAGACCTGGTAACATGTATCTGAACGTGTGGGCAGTCGATGCCTTGTCCCGTTGTCCGGGATCGGGCTTGGACTCAATCACTTCTAGGGTCGGATCGGGTTGGGAAACTTGCAGATGCTCGCTCATTCTACACAAACTGATCCAAAATTTGCAACCTGCTCAACTTTTGAGTTGGGTTTGGGTTAGGCATCTTGAAACCGGACTCGAAAATCTTTGATCCGAAATTCGAATTTCTACTCATGCCCCTGTAGTAAACCTCTTCTAGTATCATGCAATGTCCTTCAAATTTGTACAATTTTTAGAAAACAGAACAAATACCTTGCATCACTCTATAACCAACAACTGACGTGGCTAATAACTGATAGACTCTCAACTAACATAACATAAATACCAAACGCAGCGTTTAAGTTTCACTCTCCACGTTGTCTGACTTACCAAACGACACAGTTTCGGCGATGAGCTCCAAGACGACGACGTCCCTTCTCTTGAATTTGATGACCGTTATAAAACGCAACAGTTTGATAAAGAGCCAAAGACAGAAAAATAGATTTTTTTTTTCTCTAACACTGGTTGATTGCACATTTAACTTTCATATCACATCAACAATTTTAACGAAATGCACTTAATGTCGGAGATCATTTTGTACCGTTTTAAAATGATTTAATTTGAGAACTACTGTAATTGAGAGATAATTTTGGTATATAATAAATAATGGATCATTCTTGGGATGAAATTTAAATTTAGGTAACAGTTGACTCTAATATTTTCAGGAGGCTAATCAAGATGAACCAGTTACATGATGCTTCATGAGTCTGAATCTGACACTGTTTTGGGATAAATTATGTTTTGCATTTGTTTGCATAAGAATCAAATTGGAAACCCTTGATCTCAACAGAGTGGTATAAAATCCCCATTTCCATCCAAGTCTGATCTCAAATCAAACACTTGTTGTATTGTGTAGAGAGTATCACAGTATGAAACTGTTAATTACAACTTTTCCAACTTTCAGAGGATCCATATCATATCCATCTGTATCTCTGAAGCATGCAAGGAAAAAAACTATGGATTTGATTCTAACAGTTGGCAAATATCAAATTCAATCACATTGATGACCCTTTTGATAGGAAACAAAATATGGGCACTTAATGATTGATAGCTTAATTTTCTAGTGAATCCTTGTATAAATGTTCTTCACCTCTTTTCATCTTGAGCAATGCACCAACCATGGCCAACCATCAATCTCATCTGTTTTGTTTCATTTCCTCCATTCTTGTTCTTGCCTTGGCCTTGTCCTGTGGCGCCACAAATGAAGAAAGAGAGGCAAGTGTTTGAGGTCTAAATTGTCATTGCTTCTTGTAGTATCAAATTTGCTATCTTGATGATAAATTAAATTGATGTTGATTCAGGTGTACATTGTTTACATGGGGTCACTTCCTGAAGGAGCAGAATATTCGCCATCGTCTCAGCAAGTTAATATCTTGCAACAAGTCATCGGGAGCAGGTGATTAGCATAATCTTGATTTTGGAGTTGCTTTTTTTGTGTTGTTTATAACTATTATTGATCTCATTTTGTTTTGAGCTCTCTCCAACCAGTTCTGTAGCAAGTTCCCTGGTTAGGAGCTATAAGAGAAGTTTCAATGGATTTGCTGCGAAGCTCACAAAGGATGAGAAAGAAAAGATTGCTAGTAAGTGTTGATTCTGGTTTGCATTTTTGAAAAAAATATGTGAGTTGCAGGCTTTGTTAAAGAGATTTTCATGATTCACAGGCATGAATGGAGTGGTTTCTGTTTTCCCTAATAGAGTTTTGAAGCTTCAGACAACACGATCATGGGACTTTATGGGTTTCAACGAGTCCATCCGACGAAATAATAAAGTTGAGAGTGATATTGTAGTTGGTGTTATTGACTCTGGAGTCTGGCCTGATTCTGATAGCTTCAAGGATGATGGTTTTGGCCCTCCTCCCCAAAAGTGGAAGGGTTCTTGCAAAGGAGGAGAAAACTTCACTTGTAACAAGTAATATCCTTATTCCATTATATCATTCTACTTTTCATGTTTTTATGTGATACAAAAGCTGGTTCGGTTTAGGCCTAATGACCACGTGAGACCTGGGCCCATCTCTCTTTTTGGGCTTAAATCTCACATCGAAATGATGTGAAGTCAGTCACCTCTAGCATAAGCTTTTAGTTGAGTTGGTTCTTTACATATGTTAACTATGACTGATGGGATTTGGGATTCTGATTTTGCAGCAAAGTAGTTGGAGCCCGGTTTTATATCTCATCATCTGCAATAGACGACGAGGGACATGGATCTCACACTGCCTCAACCGCAGCTGGAAACAAAGTTCCCGGTGCAAATTTCTATGGTATTGCTAAGGGAACTGCCAGAGGAGCTGTTCCATCATCAAGGATTGCTGTTTATAAGGTCTGCAATGCAGATGGGTGTCAATCAACAGATATTTTGGCTGCATTTGATGATGCTATTGCTGATGGAGTCGACGTCATCACAATTTCAATTGGAGGATCTTCTCCACCAGAATTCGAACAGGATACCATAGCAATTGGTGCTTTTCATGCAATGGCTAAGGGGATACTTACTATGCATTCTGCAGGAAATACAGGTCCCGCAAAAGGCACAATAGTAAGTGTAGCTCCATGGATTCTTTCAGTAGGAGCAAGCAGCATTGATCGCCAGATAGTTGACAAGGTTGTTCTTGGGAATGGGAAGAAAATAGTGGTATGATTCTTGAACTATGTCATAGGCTCGTATCATACAATACACTTTCTCATATCATTCTAATGGCTCGAAAAACAGGGAAAATCGGTTAATGCTTTCACATTAAACGGGACAAAGTTTCCTCTGATACATGGAAAACAAGCTTCAAGTTCTTGCTCTATGGAATCTGCTAGGTATTCACTACTTGTCCAATCGAGATATTATGTGTTTCAAAGAACGAATATACTTTAAATATTACTTAACATTTGCTGCATTGCAGGGCTTGTAGAGAGCTGTGCTTAGATGAGAGTCTAGTGAAGGGAAAGATTGTTCTATGCAACGAGTTTGAAGGAATTGGAGAGGCTTATAGAGCTGGTGCACTTGGGACAATCGCATTAGCCAGCCGTCCTGATGTTTCTTTTATACTCCCACTTCCTGCATTGGGTTTAAACTCAAGTGACTATAGTGCTGTCGAGTCCTATATTAGTTCCTCCAAGTATGGATTCTAATAAGCACCCCATTACTAGACTTTTAGTAGATTCCACTCCTTTTTCTAATGCCTTTTTTGACAGAAAACCCGAAGCAAACATTCTAAAGAGCGAGGAGATCAAGGATCCTGCTGCTCCTATTGTTGCTTCCTTCTCAGCTCGCGGACCAAATTTGATTGCACCAGACATTATGAAGGTATAACATGATCATACCTTATTCTGTTTCTAACATTGTGTCTTTACTATACACATTGTGATTTGCAGCCAGATGTAACTGCCCCGGGAATCGAGGTCTTGGCAGCTTATTCTCCAGTTAATTCACCATCAATCAGTGAAAGTGACACAAGGCGAGTTAAATACAGTGTTCTTGCTGGGACCTCAATGTCTTGTCCACATGTTGCTGGTGTAGCTGCATATGTTAAATCATTTCACCCAGATTGGTCTCCTTCAGCTATCAAATCCGCCATCATGACAACCGGTAATCTTCTGTACTCTTATTAGCAGGTCCTATCCAATTCAATACATGATTGTTATGTTTGGTACTCACCAATGCTTCTTTTTCTTGTAGCTTGGCCGATGAATAGAATCAAGAACGAGAATGCTGAGTTCGATTATGGATCTGGGTACATTAACCCTGTAGAGGCCATCAATCCCGGTCTTGTGTACGAGGCTGGTAAAGAAGACTACATCAAAATGCTTTGCGGTGCTGGATATAGTGATGAAGCCATCAAACAGATATCAGGAGACAACAGCACTTGTAAACGGGGCTCGAGCAAGACATCTCCTAAGGATCTGAATTACCCTTCCATGACAGCATCAGTTTCACCAAATAAGGCGTTTCGCATCACATTTAATAGAACAGTCACAAATGTTGGATTTTCAAACTCAACTTACAAGGCAAAAGTTTCCTCCTCAGTCAGCGAGTTCAGCGTTGAGGTGGTGCCTCAAGTTCTCTCCTTCAAGTCCTTGAAAGAGAAGAAGACGTTCGTTGTTAGCATTGCTGGACGAGGTATGGAAGTGTACTCCATGGTGTCTGCATCACTTACATGGTCTGATGGTACTCATAGTGTGAGAAGTCCTATAATTGCATACGGAATGGTACCATTGTAATCATCATTCGATTAGCATTGTCATTACTGGTCCATATCATCTCATCAAAATAAACTTTTCTTCTTAAGCCATTGAAGATATAATGTAAATTTCATGTTATCAATGATAAATGGTCGGTATTATTATAATAAAGAACTCATCAAGAGAAAACTGTAATATTCATCTTGATATCCCTGAAAAACGTACTGAGATTTATTTACCATTATGATCAAGCTCAAACATCCACTCTTGCCATCTTAGCTCCATCATTAAACTTCAAAACTTCAATAATCATGAGATATGTGTTTATTATAGTTTAACGATTATTATACAAATTCTATATATACACTCGTAATCATATGAACTGGTGCAAGGCGGGACAATTAGTCGTTTCCTGTGTCTGAACCCCAATGGAAGACTAAATTTCTTGTCTTGAGTTATCTTGTTAAAATTTTATCAGATCAAGAAATGCTTGTACCCATCAAAGTCAGGTGCTATTTCAAAACCTTGTAACAGTAGGATTTTTGTTCTACCACACTGGTTGATCTTTTTTTAGGACAGAAATAATTTAAGATATTAGCTATAGCTCTCAATTATTTAACCTGGTTACACTTCAATGCTGCTCTTGTCATTTTGTTGATTACAGGGAAGTAAATTATATGACATTTTGTTCATATTTATTAAAGAGATTTGGGGAAGCCATCTATGAAATTAATTCACATATATAACTAGTTTTGATATGATTTGATATTCAATTGAAATTTCAAATGTACGTAGCTATTTTGTTAACATGGAATCAAAATTACTTAAAAAAAACATGGAATCAAAATCTGTTATAATCTGATATGAAATGAATTGAATCACAAATAGGTTGGTTTCTGGTAGAGGAAAAAAATCTGGGTCATTAAATGAGTATAGAATGTGACTCATCTATAAATTGCTCTCTGCCTTTCTTCATTTTCAGAACAACACACACTACTGCATCATGGCTAATTCTGAATCTCTTTTGTTTTGCTACTTCTCATCAATTCTTGTACTCACCTCTGCCTTGTTCTGTAGCGCCTCTGATGAAGAAAGAAAGGCGAGTTGTTTTTGTTTTTTCCGGAGTTCTGTGATGATCAAGAGTGATGTATTATTACATTAGAATATTAGATCATCTGTTCAATCAGCTCACACTGTCAGTCATGACTTGTTGTATGATTTTTTTTGTTCATTGGTTTACTTTGATCCATCAAAATCAGCCAGACTGATTGTAAATTGATGGGTATTGCAATTTTATGAATGCAAAGTTGATGTTTTTAGCAGGTCTACATTGTTTACATGGGGTCTCTTCCTGAAAGAAAATATTCTTCATCATCTCATCACCTGAGTATGCTCCAAGAAGTCATTGATGGCAGGTAATTACTAATGTCCTGATTTTTGGAGTAGCTTTTCAGTATGTCTCACACCTCATTTTGTTTCCATACGTCTGAAACCAGTGGTGTAGAAAGTTTCTTGACTAGGAGTTACACAAGAAGCTTCAATGGATTTGCTGCTAATCTCACTGATAGTGAGAGACAAACGCTTGCCAGTAAGTGCTGCAAAAAAAAAAAAAAAAAAAAAAAAAAAAACCCCCCTCCCTTCCGCTAATCAATCAACAAAGTAGTACAATTTGAAATGTGTATGTTTCTGCAGCGAGGAAGTAAGTGATCTCTATTTTTCCCAGTAGATCTCTAGAGCTACACACTACAAGATCATGGGACTTTTTGGGGTTTAATGAGGAGACCATAAGTCGAAATTCAAGTGCTGAGAGTGATCTTATAGTTGGTGTAATTGCCTCTGGAATATGGCCCGAATCTGATAGTTTTAAGGATGATGGTTTCGGTCCTCCGCCCAAAAAGTGGAAAGGGGTGTACAAAGGTGGACAAAACTTCACTTGCAACAAGTAATTTCTGACTTTGATAATGATCTGCATTGATATCTTTCTCGCTTTCTTGTCAAATTAATTTCGAATGCTGTATCTGCAGCAAGATCATTGGAGCTCGATTTTACGCTGATCATGAAACTGTAAGAGATGCCATTGGACATGGATCTCATACTGCCTCCACAGCAGCTGAGAACAGAGTTAAGGATGTGAGTTTTTATGGAATGGCTGAGGGAATAGCTAGAGGAGGTGTTCCATCTTCGAGGATCGCTGCTTATAAGGTTTGTGATCGTTTGGCGTGTGATGAGGCCGGTACTTTAGCTGCATTTGATGATGCTATTGCTGATGGAGTTGACATCATCACCATTTCAATAGGAGGACAAGTACAAAAACCGTTTAAAGAACAATAATAGTTGAAACAAGAACTGATACTTGTTGCATTGTTTGCAGGTCGTGTGTCGGGATCTTGTTTAAACGAGACATTAGTGAAGGGAAAGATTGTGCTGTGTGATGACTACGAAGGAGTTACCGAGACTTGTAGAGTTAAAGCACCCGGATCAATCGTGCTAAACAACAAAGTCGATAAGATTTCTATTGTAAGCCCAACGCCTTCCTTGGCTCTAAACGACGAGGACTATGATGCAGTGAAGTCCTATGCTAACACTGCCAGGTACGGGTCCTATCCATGTTTTTCATGTGTATCTTCGCTTCCTAACATCATATATATGACAGAAAACCCGAAGCAAACATATTGAGGAGTGAAGTAACTAAAGATTTAGATGCTCCAGCAGTCATTTCCTTCTCCTCGCGAGGGCCTAATACCATTGTACCGGAGATTTTGAAGGTAAAAACTTGTAGCTGTTGTCCAAATAAACTATGTTTCTTGATCTCATACGTATAATGTAACGTTGCAGCCGGATGTTAGTACCCTCCAATGGCATATCAGGTATCGCCTGTGAAACCATATAACGTAACGTTTAAAAGAACTGTCACAAATGTCGGGACAGCGAACTCAACGTACAAGGCACAAGTTTAATTTCGTTGAATCCTAAGATGGATGTCAAGGTGGAGCCTCGAGTTCTTGCATTCAAGTCCTTGAATGAGAAACAGTCTTTTGTTGTCGCTGTTTCGGGACGAGGTATGGATCAAACATCAATGGCTTCGGTGTCACTGACTTGGTTTGATGGTACTCGTAGCATCAGGAGTCCAATTGTTGTGTATACTTCAGACAAGTGATTTTCATATCTGTATTCAAATGATGAGGAAGTTTTCTTTGTAAAACTGAGGTTGTTACTGGTTAATGTTCAATGCTTCCTATCTACCCAACACGCTTATGAACACAAAATACGAATATGAAACGTTTAATAGGGTAACTAAATAGATCGTGTTGACACGACATTCTGCGTTATAGAATCTACATATTTGCTAGACACTATTCAACATGTTTGACATGTCATGATCCAACATAATTGTCACGTTATTAAAATTAATTGTATCACAACACGACTAATTAATTGTGTGTATGCACTATAGAGGCTTGTTATAAACACGACCCAATTATTAAATGTGAAACGACAGACCGAAGGGTGCCAAATGGAAAATACGACAGGTCGTTGTGTACAATTTGTATATAAAGTATAGTACTTGGGGATTCATTTTCTGCTGAACAAAAGTCTCTCGATCAACTCCGAGTAGCAGAGTGTTGCAATGGCGACTCGTGCGATTTCCAGGTCCAAAATTCGATTTTTCACTTCGCTACTCGCTCGAGGCCTTCCCGTTACAGAGTCTTCATTGTCTGCGGAATCGGGTTTACGAGTTGTTGAGCCGGCTTTGTACAAGCCCATTTCTGGGTTCAGGCTTATCCAGGATGGGAGACCTAGGGGACCCCTTTGGAGAGGGAAGAAGCTCTTAGGAAAAGAAGCGGTTTTTGTGGTTCTAGGGTTGAAGAGGTTTAAGAATGATGAGGAGAAATTTGGGAAATTTTTTAAAACCCATGTGTCGAGGCTCTTGAAGATGGATTTGATTGCTGTTCTCTCTGAGCTCCAGCGGCAGGAGGAGTTCGATTTGGCTTTCAAGGTTTTGTTTTTCTCTTATTGGCTGGTCTGTTTCTTCTCGTTTTGTTTTGCTAGAATTTTCCCATGTGGGTTAATGGGGGTTCCTTTTGGAGTATGCTTATAATGTGTTTGTTAAAATGCCTGAAAGAACTTTTTGGCTGTCAGATAGCTCTGACTTGCTAAGATGTGGGTAATTATTGCTGGATACTGTCTTTCTTGTCAAAGTAGATAGAACCCTAATTCAGATTGGTGATGGTGTTGTCTTGTTGAAAAGAATTCAGATTGAAAGTGTATGAACAAATTGGATTGTGATGTGTTGTTGTGGATAGGAATGTTATTTTACTATTGTCATGTGCTTGAAATGTGGAAAAAACAAACAATGTGGCTATAGGCTATGTTACTATACCCAAATTGAGTGCTACAATTTTTTTTGATTGGGCAGTCTCTTTTTATGTTCGTGGTTTGATTTACATTGTTCCTTTCCTGTTATCATATCTTCTTGATGTTCTGTTTCTTCTCATTGACTTGCAAGAATTTTCCCATGTGGGTTAATGGTGGTCCATTTTGGAATATGCTTATAACGTGTTTATTAAAATGCCTGAGAATTTTTTAGCTGTCAGATAGCTCTGACTTTCTAAGATGTGGGTAATTATTGCGGGATATTGTCTTTTTTGTCAAAGTAGATAGAATCCTAATTCATATGAAGTTTGGATTGCTTGGTGGTGTTGTCTTGTTGAAAAGAATTCAAATTCAGTGTATGAACAAATTGGATTGGATTGTGTTGTTGTGGATAGGAATGTTGGCTTAGTATTGACATGTGCTTGAATTGAGAAAAACATGCAATGTGGCTATGTTACAATACCCATATTGAGAACTTGTATTTTACTTTTTTGATTTATTCATATATAACTACTATTTTTTTAGTGGGCAGTCTCATTTCTTGATCAGCTAATTTGTTTAGAGTGGTGTGAAATTTTTTTTTGACGGAGAAGCAACTTTGAATTTTCAGATATTTAGGCATATTCAAAAGGAAGACTGGTATAAGCCTGATGTCTATATGTACAAGGACTTGATTGTTGCATTGGCAAGGTGTAAAAAGATGGACGATGCAATGGTGTTATGGAAAGACATGAAAAGGGAGGCTCTATTGCCTGATTCTCAAACATACGCAGAGCTGATTAAGGGCTTCTTGGCTCAAGGATCTCCAGAGGATGCAATGAACATTTACGAAGACATGAAGGACTCTCCGGATCCACCAGAGGAGTTGCCATTTAAAGTGTTGTTAAAGGGACTAGTGCCTTATCCTCATTTGAGAAACAAAGTCAAGCAAGAGTACGAGGAAATCTATCCTGAACGGAATGTTTATGATCCTCCTGAAGAGCTATTTTCAGTGTGCTAAGGTTTGCACAACTTGTAACTTGATTTCTTTTCTCAATTATGTTTCCATGAAAAATAAATGTCATAGGAAACAATTAACAACATAATATATCACTCCCTCCGTTCAAAAAATGAGTGTCAAGTTTCTCTTACATTTTTTGTTGCAAAATAAGTGCCCTCTTGCATTTTTGTTCCAAATTAAGTGTCTTTTTCATTTTAAAAAGTTGGTTATATTATTTTCGCATGAATTTGATTATTACTCCCTCCGTCCTAAAATGAGTGTCTTGTTTGTCTAAATTTTTTGCCTCAAAATGAGTGTCATGTTTCTATTTTTAGGTTATTATATTATTTTTTTCTCATATTATCCTTTTCACTTACGAACTGCACATGGGCAGATCTGAATTGCACATGCAGTGTAGGGAATAAGTGAGGGTAATATTGAAAACACATTAAATTATTTGGTAATCTTTAATTTTTGCAAAAAATTGAAACATGACACTCAATATGGGACGGAGGGAGTATTATTTTGTCATGTCAACAGGAGTTAACTTTTTGCAAGATTGGGAATTTTTGTGTGGAGTATACCTTCATTTGTATTCCCTCTTCTATTATGAAATGTTGGCCATGGTTTCTATATATTTTTTGAAGCATGTTATAAACATAGAAAATAAGGAATATCCTCAGATGCAAGGGAGAGGAGGCAAGTGGGAGGAACCCAGAAGAAGAGAACAAAATCCAGTCAAAAGTCAAAACCAAGTGTTTAAATCCATTTGGTAAAATTAATTATCATACAAATTCTCAACTAGCAAATCTCAAGATTAACCCAAAAGCAACACAAGATTGACAGGAATATTATCTTTTTAACCAAATCTCAAGAGTGATTGGGCAAATTAACATTCATTTCAAACAAGACAGGCTGAAGCTCATTTCCAGATATGATCCCATCCATTTTCCCATAAAAAGAAACTTGGAAAGTTTCTAGATTTAGTATTGGAATACAAATCTCTCCTCTCTTTTTTCACCATTATTCTTAAGTAGAAAAAACATGGAGTTCATTGGAAGCTTCTTACAAATAACAATTGATTGGCTATTTTTTTACCAAATCAAAATGCCGGTTTAGTACGTCGTCGTTTTGATGTCTTTACTCCAAGTCAAGG
>JAYMSZ010002067.1:0-12745 GCA_036897665.1 Pelargonium citronellum
CGGTACGTTTTTTTGCTGATTCATATACTATTCATCGGTTTTTTCGAGGAAAATTTTGCTCATTTTTGTGTTTCTCTGAAACCCTTTTTCAGGTTATGCTGCTAACAGGTAATTTTAGTTTCATTTTTGGTTTTTTGTTCCTAATTTTGATTTGATTTATTGTTTTTTTTTCTGGGTTTTCGATTTGATTTTGATTTGATTTGTTCAGTATTCTGTATAATCGTGGGGTGTACCCAGAGGAAAGTTTCGTGAAGGTGAAGAAATATGGGCTTCCAATGTTGCTTACTCAAGATGAGGGTGTCAAATCCTTCATAACTAACCTGAATGCTCAGCTCTCAGGTTGGTTCTACGTTGTTGTGTTTTTAGCATTTTGGGTCTGTTTGGTTGCTTGGAAAATTTGAGTGGAAAATGGATAAAGTTCTGCCTTACTATAACAATGCATGACTTGAGAATCCACATGAACCTACTTTTAGTAAGTGTTTGCTGACACTATTATGATTTTGGAGTATAAATTTCATTAGCTTTATGAGATATGGAGTGATTTGCAATGGAAAAGTGGGGGTTTTATGTTTATGTGTTTGTCTTCTTGATTGTTGATATATTTTTATGAGGGCGAGCTTTGGTGGGACGGTAAGGTTACCACTTGTGACGTTGAGGTCAAGTGCTTTGAGTAAGTGAAAAAACCTTTGAGTAAAGTAGAGGCAATGATGCACACATAATTGATTCGTGCCTAGGTGGTTTTGTTTGTGTTTATTGCATTTTGGGTCTATTTGATTGCTAGGAAAATGGATAGAGTTCAGTCCTACCATCACAATTCATGACTTGAGAGTCCAAATGAACCTACTCTTTGTCTGTGCTGAGAATATTATGCTTTTGGAGTTTAAATTTCATTAATTTAATGAGATATTGAATCATAAGCAATGGAAAATGGGGGGTTTTATGCTTATGTGTTTGTCTTCTTGATTATTGATGTGTTGGTAAGGTTGAGGTCAAGGGTTTTGAGCAAGTGGAATAGCCTTGATGTAAAGTATGTGCAATGATGTACACCTAAATGACTCATGCCTAGCCTCCATTATAGTGGTAGCCTCGTGCCATTTTTGTTGTTGGTTGCTATATTGTGACATGGAGGTCAAGGTCAAGGTTAGCTTATGGGAGTAATTAAATTACTCTATGTAAAGTCGGGGTAATGTTGCATGCTAATATGACTTGCGCTTAGACTCCATTATGGTGGGAGCTTCATGCTGTAGGCCACTATTGTTATCCTTGGTCAAGTTGATGTATATTCTCTTTGGTTGCTAAAAATTGTATTAGGAAAATAGAACTTGTTCTGTTCAATCATAACTCCTAACTTGAGAGAATTCAAAATCCCCTGGTCATTAGATTCAATACATTTTTGTCTTTATAGAGTTTAGCTTCATTTGTTTCATGAGAAATTTTATCCTCAGGACCTCAGCAATGAGACATGTCTTTTGTGCTTGATATGTATGTATATGTATCCCTTCATCTTTAGACGATTTGTAATGTTGATTCTTATTAAGAATGGCTGGAAGCCGGGAAGTTGCAAAGGGTGGTTCTGGTAATAATGAGCAAGTCAACCAATGAGGTCTTGGAGAGGTGGAACTTCAGCATTGAGACAGACAATGAGGTTGTCGAGAAAGGGTAATCCACGAAACTTTTCTTTTAAATCTTATAACCGAAAGGGCAATTGCTCTTCATAATGTATTTTAGAGAATATATTCTATTGGCTTAATTTTGGTCTGATTTCAGTGTGTCAAGAGAGAAGAGTGACAAAGAAATTATGAGAGAGATACAAGCGATCATGCGACAGATTGCTTCAAGTATTACATACTTGCCATGCCTTGATGAACCATGTATGGATAATATGTTATTTCAGTTCTTGTGTATTTGCTAGGCGTGTTCTGCTTCGATAGATTGTAACAAGTGTTTCCATCTCCACTTTCTGTTTCAGGTGTATTTGACGTGTTAGCATATACCGACACAGACGTAGCAGTACCCTTTACCTGGATTGAGAGTGACCCTAAACTCATTGCGAATCCACAAATGGTGAAATTGCATTCTTTTGACACTAAGGTGAAGTCACGGAGAGGAGTAAATATGATGCAGTAGATAGCAAAGTAAGAAATGTCAATTGGCTACATTCGCTAATTAGAATTTTTTTTTGCCGGTTTTGCAGATACACAAGGTAGACACTCTTGTGTCGTACAAGAACGATGAATGGGACGAGGAGTAGACAGCTTACCTTTTCGATCCTTTACTGGCTGTGTTTTTTTAGATCCTGCTTGTGGAGTGAAATCCTGTGAATCTTTTATTCACATTTTGTAGAGGATTTGAATTTGTGATGTGTCTCATGAGACTAAAAAAATGGCCGTCAGATTTGAATTTGTTTCTACTGTAATTCCACAAACAATACCTAGAGTGGCAAAGAAGTTAGTATTTGTGTCAGAAGTTAGTATTTGTGTATTCCACTTATTGATTTTTTTTTTTTTTTTTTTTTGAGTTTTGGAAAACCCTACTATTCCTTGAATTAGGGTTTGGGTTTCATGAAAATGACTGAATTCTTATTTTCCTATTCCCATTGACCAAATCTCTAATATGTTGTCCAAATTGAACTGATTACATGTAGAAAACGTCCTATCATTTTGAAAGATAAATTAATTTTGACATCATCAGTTGAAATGAATGTGAATCCAAAACAAGATCAGTTGAAATCAATAAGTGGGTCAACAAATTTATCCAATCAAATAATAATGCGACACCAAAAATGGAATTGATTCGACCCGAGTACGCCCAAAACATGATGACAATAGGTATTGAATGGCTTCATAAGAACTTTTAGTAACTTCACATTCAAGCAAGCTGCTCAAGGCAAATTAGTGCAACAGTCCCAGCAAGAACTTGGGATCTACTCTGCTATAAAAAGTGTGACGAACGTCGGAACGTGTATATTTACATAAACTTAAGAAGCTTAATAAAGTCTAGGGAAATGGAAATTGCAGAAAAGGAAAAAAAAAAAAAAAAAAGACATGGTTCATGTCCTAAATATACACAGTTGCGCAAAGTAGTTTGTTCTGAGATATTTTAAACTCTCAAACAAAGCTTTTCTTTCCAGAATTTCATGCCTCAACTCACACCTCGGTATATTGCACCAGGTCGGAGATCATCCACATTATCAACGTTTCTGTACCCTTCGTAATCCCTCAAGCTTGTCCAGCCCCGGCGGTTGAGAAATTCTTTGTAATCATCTTCAGTGTAAAAGGTCTTCTCTTCAGTATGGACTGGTAAGTGGTCTGACTCGTCGTAGAGGCACACTTTTACGGTCAGCCCTGAAAATTTGAGTTTGGCATCGGAGTTAGAGAAGAAGCTAAAGAACATTACACATTCTTCAATATTCAAAACAAGAGCGCGAGCTTTGACGCGACATAAGGTTGTTGCCTTGTGACCTGAGGTCACGGGAGGCGTTCGACACTTAGACGGGGTGGGAGCCTCATGCACTGGACCACCCTTTTTTTATTTATCAAAACTACTCGTATTTGCAGAAGGAGTTTCTTTAGCTCACCATGATTGCTTACATGATTATATGAAACCATGTAACCATGATATCTTTAGGCTGAAATGAATAAGTTATTACATGACATATGCTCTTCTAAAATGGCGAATAAAATCATTATACTTCTACATTTTATTACTATTCTTAAAACAAGGAAAAAGTTCCAAAATAGTCTTTGTAGTCAGTAGTGTCCCATTTGTTCCAATTTAGCCTTTAGACAGAATGTCGTTGACTTTAACAGAATGTCCTTCATTGAAATACGTTTAGAGTTATTTAGGATTTAATTGGACTAACGGTTGTACTTTAGACTAAATTAGAACAACAAAAATAGTATGAGGACTAAATTGGAACAAATGGGATAGTACAAGGACGATTTTGGAACGTTTTCCTAAAAACACTATAAGCATCAATATACCTTCATCAAGGTGGAGAATGTAGTTTCCCAAAGGCATCTCTCTGTCTAGACTCCGAACTATCTGATCTTCATCCTCCAACCAAAATGCACGCCTAGTTCTTAACCTAAAAACCGACTTGATTGCCTCCTTGATGGCATCTGCAGTTCCGTCAATGCCAATCCTTCTAGTGTAATCCCCCAACTTGACTGAGATGACCCTTCCACCATACGACTGACTCTCCTCACCTGAAAAAATAGGAGGGAAATGAAGAGAGTAACAGAACTAACTAGCAATATAGGTATTTGGTATGCCGCAAATTAGCATTAGGACGAAACCAGTGACCTAAGATCAATGGAATGTCCTGATCACGCTCGCCTGACGAAGTATTTATATCTGAATCTTAAGAGCATATGTTACGCTTAATTTAGATTGAAACAAACAAGATGCGGACAAAGCACATTGAAAGCATGAAGTTAAAGGTTGGTGCTAAAGAAAAAGAAATGTTCACTTTGCAAAGCTTACCATTAGTTGGGGTCTCTCTCCAATTCCAAGGAGGAATGCCACTTGTTGCGACTGCATCGGCAGCGGTAATTGCAAGAGGGTGTCCATCGTGATCCAGACGTCTTTCAAGATTAAGTGTTGGCCGCCCATTAGCTACACACCAAGGAATTTAAGTGGAGCAAATTTATACCTTTCAGATTAATAGATTGAAGAAGGGAAAGGAAAATAGCCCTTTAAAACAATTGAATAAATGAAAAATTCTCCGCAGCTAGGTCATCAAAGGAACTCAATGATACAGATTTGGGTTTGACAGAACATTACAGAAACTAGGCCATTCTACATCTCTCTTTAATCAACTGAATTTACAAGAGGAAGTAAACTTTGGGCAAGTTAAAGAATCTATCTCTAGGCAAAAAGGATACCATCATAGTATCGTTACAAGACAGTAATAAAGCATAAGGCTTGACAATATACAAACAACAAAGGCGTTTCCCGAACATTGTCAGGTTGTCTACATGAACTAGACGATATCTACATTTTCGAAGGCAAGGTCATAAACATCATTGATTTGTACTACATGTGTTGACATCACATACATAATACATTAATTGCAGGGAACTCGAGCTTTGAAGAATAAACCTTCAAATAAATAAAAAATCGTCAACAAATGAACTGCATAAATAGATTTGGGTCAATAAAGTCCCAAACAGTACTCATAAGCATGGAAAAAAGTAGTAAAACCAGGTAAATGGGTGACCGGAAATTTACATATAAGAAGAATTGGATACCTTCAACAGGTCCAAATGATATACCAGTATCCTCGATACCTGCACAAATCAAATAATTCAAACTTTAGTTTGATATGTATGTCGTGATAATTTAACAAAAAAAAAAAACTCCATTCACATTGCCATGCATAATATTACCAAAAAAACTGGTACCAGGAATGAATGAGAGATTCAAGAAAAGGATTTCAAAAAAAAAATCTGGATTACCCAATGCACAGGACATTTGGTATGTAACTGTGCCAACAACTCGGTTACGCATGCTGCTAGAATTCTCATAATGTGGGTTAATTTGGGTACCATCTAGAAGTGAGTACTAAGTATGAATTACATTTACTGTGAATAACCCATCCAAAGAAAAAACCTAATAAGTAAAAAGTATCAACACGAAGATTATGAAACAAACTAATAATTTAACACAATACTTCCTTCTGTAAGAGGTGTCCTCTTGAACAAACAATTATGAATCAAATAGTAGGAAAGAACATTAATTCAGAGTTTCCAACCGGGTGTTTGGTTACAGTATGAAAGGGAATGGAAATGGAGGGTAGGGGTGGGGAAGGAGCAGAGTTGTATAACACGAAGAGGAAAATGACACTGAACACTTGGAATCAATGAATTGCATGCAAACGCTGCTTCCCCTGAACACTTGGATACTTGTTTAGGAGTTTCCAGCACAAGGTAGATTTTTTCAATTCAATCCATTTCTTCTTACTAATTACTTTACTTGTTTTGTGAGGTTGAGCAGAAAACAGGCATGTTTCATCAACAATTAACTCATTTCTGATACTAAAAGTACAACAAAAACAACAACAAAGCTTTTCCCCAAACCTTATTGGGGTCGGCTACATGAATCCTTAATCCAAAATTATTGGGATGCTCCACATGTATTCTCCTTCTCAACTATTTCCTATCTGGCTCCATATTCTCTGTCAAGCCTTGCATACTAATGATTCTTTCCCCATTTTGGCCTCCCTCAAGTTCTTTCAGTTTCACCCCACTGAATTTCTTCATCCTTCCACTAGGGCATTCACATCCTTATGATGCACATGCCCAAACCATATTAGGCGTACTCCCGAATATAACTAGTAAGATTTCCTCTTCTTTTCCTTTCATTCTTAATACTAAAATAGCCCACAGATCCCGTTTCACATATCTTCAAGAAATACCATCATCAACTATCACATATGACTACATTGCATAGTAAGCAAGAAGCAACACATGGGGTACTACACACTACCAAAATCCACATAACATTTCATAATTTTACATTAGTTATCTTATCAAAATTGCATTACTTGAATTCACGAAAAGCTGCCAGCTCTAAAAGCACAAGTTCTGCTCAATCAATCAAACCAATTACCAAAAACAAACAACCGAAAAAATAAAAAATAAAAATCAAATTTTGAATTCACACCAAAATGTCTTTAGTCTCTATACCTTTGTCAGAGAATTGCATGTAGGAATCAACCTTAACAGCAGGTGTAGGACTCTTGTACTGAGAACTCTTGCTCCTCTCCCTCAAAATCTCCTCAATTTCCTTATAATATGACATTTTAGCAGACCCACTTCCTCTATCTTGATGCTTAGCCTTCTTGAACTCCTTGAGCAAGTTCCTCCACTTGTCGGTGCACATGGTCGGAGACCGATCGAATCCCTTTTCTCTCATCTTGGCCGAAATCTGATCCCACAAGTGCTTGTTGGACTTGGTAGTATTGAACAGAGCATCCATTTCACGCCGCATAGAGATCAAGCTACGAGTCTCCTCTTGAACCCACGTCTCAGCTCTCTTCTTCGGTGCCTTGACCTCGTGGTCCTCGCCGCTACTATCTCCCAATATCATCTGTTGCTGTTGCTGTGGTGGTTGTTGCTGCATGTCGCCGCCATTGGAGACCACCTCCATCATCATGTCCCCAGCATCTTCTTCCTTGTAGAAATCGATCGGTCGCGGCTTCTCCGGCAAGTACATGGCGTCAATTGAGATTTTTCCTGGTTCAGGCTTTTCGTCGAACAGGTGGTGGGCGTGTGAGGGTCTAGAGCAGAAAAGAGCCCAAATGGGCTGTTTCGATCAGAAAGAGCTCGATTGCATGTAGCAGGTGCTTGCAGAGATGGATTGGAGGGTTTTACTTTCTAGCAGAAGAGGAAGCGTGAAGTGAAAGCTTGGATTTTGATGAGCATATAAAAGGGAAAAAAAGGAGAGTGAAGTGGGTTTGGATCTCTCGAGGTTTCTAGTTATGGGTTCTTCTTCTTCATCCTGGATTCTTCGCCATTGGAGAGGTGAAGGTCAGCTCAGGTGGATCAGGTCGAGTTGGTGGGTTTGAGTGTTAAAGATGAAATTTTGGGAATTTTTTTTTACTTTGAAGTGTTTGAACGATAAAAATGCTAATTTTGGATGTGTTTATCTTGATAGGACAGACAGTTGGGCATTTGAGAGGCACTAATTTTTAGACAGACAATCTCCTGAGTGACCCAATTCTCAGATTCTTTAGTACATCATGTATTATAAATGATAATCATGTCATTTAGCTATAGATTTATGGATTATTAATTGACCATAGAAATATCGCGATTCCTCACATCTTTAGTAGCGGACAATAATAACTCGTTCTTCTTTTAAGTTTGTTCTCAATGCGTGAGTTTCAATGTAATCAAGTGACCACCGCCCACTTGACCAAGTGGTAGCAAGGCTTGGGTGCAAGCTTGAGGACTCGAGTTCGAGACCCCTCGTGGGTGTGGTATGGAGTAGGGTTATAGTATAAGTAGATGTGAGTTATATGTGTAAGGGTGAGGTTATATAGTATTGTAAACGATTATAAAAATAAAATGTAATCAAGTGAGAAACTCTGCTCACGATTCATATTTGGATCCACATTTATCTTCTAAATTTTGAATCGGAAAAACTAATACAAATTAACACATTTTATGCTCAAATAATGTAACATGACACAAGCCATGAAACATGAAAAAAAAAAAAAAAAGCCTAAATAATGTAATGTGAAACTTGAATTTATCTTCTAAGAAAAATTATAAGCAAAAAGCTTCCGACCTGCCGGATTCGAACCAGCGACCTAAGGATATCTGGCGATTTAACCCACTACAGTCCTCCGCTCTACCAACTGAGCTAAGGTCGGATCTGCAATCATTTTTCCATTGTAGTTATATATATCTATAATAATCGTCTCTCAGTGCTGTAATGTCATGGGAGTTTGGGATATAATCTGTTAAGAATCTCTATGGTTTGTTCGTTTTTTTTATCAGCATGCGGTAATTTATTTATATAGACGAATATAAATAGAGTATAAAAGAGATCAGGGAAAGCATCGTGAGTTACAAAGAATTGCAACTGAAATAGGACAATTGATCTAGTGATTTAAATTTGTTCGTTTATTTTCATAATTTCAGTTCAGTTATATAAAAATGTGTGATTGTTTTGTAAGTTTTTCTTTTAGAAATCTACGAAAACAATTTTTTTATTGTTAAAATTCACTCATGTTCCCAAATATGATTTCTTGACCATTTCTTCATTTGCCATTGTAATTTTATTTTATGTTGTTGATGGCTAGATGGAAATGAACTACTGGTTGAGAAAATTCCCGATTGAAGTTATCAAATCAATGGAAAATATTTACACACGTGTCTTACATGTATTTGAGATACTTGCATATATACGTCGATAGCTAGCAACAAAACTGTGTGATAGTTGAAGACGTCTACGAGTTAAAAATGGCCAAAAATGAGAGTAACATATGATAGACCCTGAACACTCGTAAATTTCAGTTGCGTTACTCAGAAAATAAGTAATTTTTATGTTAATGACAAATTTTTTGAAACTATAGCAACCTGAACTTATGCAACCATCACAACACACTGAAACAATCATAAAACCTTCATAATTAGAAAGTCAATCTATTTATAAATTTATTCATAACAAGAACTCCAAACATCAGAAGCTTAACAATAGAGAAACAAGTGTGAGAAAGTAAAATTTTCTGATGAACACATAATACAGATACATTGTAATGGAGTGCAATTTAATTGCAACAATTTACAATAAAGATCTCATGGTAACAGCAAAACGATTATTCCAAACATATATATCCAACAATATTCAAGCCATTTCCCGATCAGGGTCAGTGTCGGGATCGGCTATCTCCCCTGTAATGTATATATATCCACAAACAAACAACTCAGTATTGTCTTCTTTCTTACATTATGGTTTATGGCAGTCGATGCACACTTGGAGAACCCAAACCCGACTTTGAAGGATCCTCTCGGCGCTTACAAAACGAGCAAAGCCATTCCAAACAAAAAGTTTCTTCATACTCACCATCATTAACGCACCGCCCACACTTATAACAACGTTCAATGCATATAGTGCATGCCCGGCATACCTGAGGGGACTGTTCTTTCTTTTGACAACCCTCCGCGGTGCAGTCATAAATTAACCTCAATCTATCACATCTCGGGCACGTTTCAATATCAAGTGCCCGGTCATCGTCATCACAAGACAGATAAAAATGTCTCATATGGTAAAAATGTGGCTTATAGCCATTCTGCTCTACAGTGCCATCTATTCCCAACAAAAGCTTTAATTCTTCAAAGTATTTCTCCACACCATAAAGTAAACCAAGTTTTAAATGTTTAACTCCAGCTGCTCCCATAGATTTGAAGGCCTCTAAGTTATTCACAATCCCTTCAATTGTGAGTTTCGAACATCCAGGCAAACTAAGCTGCATGTAGAAAAAATAAGTATTTAGAAAATGACAGCAGGCACAGAACTTGAATATCAAAGAATCAGAGCAAGAAGCATATCACTACAGGTCCAAAGAATCAGCAGAGCTTTCTACAATACAAGTTAATAAGTTGTGTGGACCACCCAATGCATCGCAATTGAACCAACCAGGTTTATGCGAAAATTAGTTCAGTTTGGATCCTCTCAAAACTGTTTCACTTCTAGGTTATGCTGAACTTAGATCAATAAAAAAAAATGAAGAGTTACTATAAGTACCACTCCCATCATCAAACAGCATATTGGGCCTCTGGAAATATTATTTATGCCTAGAGTATTTGGATATAAAAATTTGTTCTGGAATGGGGATCAAGAACCGGAATGGGAATGAGATTCTCATTGTTCATGTTGGGATTATATGACTTTTTGGTCATGAAAATGACTCTGAAATGGGAATCTCGTTCCCATTCCAAAAAATTAATCCAAACAGTACGTAAACGTATGAACAAAGAAACCCAAAATGCATATTTTTTTAAAAGAAAAAGAAAAGAAACCCAAATTGTCAGTGTTCATGTATGCATAAAGAGAACAATATCCTTAACAATGATGTGCACACGTCAAGACATAATGTGCAAATAATTTTTGATGAAATGAAATTATACTAACCTTGTTAAGCTTAGGATTACTTTCAAGAACACGCTTGAGACCGTCATCTGTTATTTTAGGACATTCCACCAGGCTCAAGCTTTGAAGCTCCCCTTGAGCCCGATCAGTTAACTGCAAAAGCAGGCCGTCCGTGATTTTCTCATTAAGTGGCGGGTCTATGTGAATTCTGGTCCATAAATAAGGTTCACTCTTTACTGTAGCACGCAAATATCTGCACACACTTTCAACGGAAAGCAAATCCCGCACACCGAGATAGCCAATTGCAAGACCCAAAACTAAATGAGGAGCTTCTCCAAGACAGGCTTCTACACTATAATCAAAAC
This sequence comes from Pelargonium citronellum, assembly GCA_036897665.1. Taxonomy (NCBI): domain Eukaryota; kingdom Viridiplantae; phylum Streptophyta; class Magnoliopsida; order Geraniales; family Geraniaceae; genus Pelargonium; species Pelargonium citronellum. The sequence goes on from JAYMSZ010002067.1 coordinate 10,968, forward strand.
AACTTCCAGTACAACCCTCTTGCCATTCTTTAGTTTGATACTGAATAATATCAGTTCTGTCATTACTGCAATTCAGAATGTCTTCCATGTAGCCAACAGAGCAAGATAGATCCCTAACTCCCTTCTCCTCCAAACACGTACCATACCCACCAGTTATTTCTTCAATGTTACAGGCTGGTCTAAAACCAATAGGGCATGAAACATCCCTGACCCCCTTCTCCTCCGAACACTCATCATATCCACTAGTTATTTCTTCTACATTACAAGCTGCCCCAAAACGAACAGGGCAGAATACATCGCCAATCCCCTTCTCCTCCGAACAATATCCACTAGTTATGCCTTCCACGTTACAAGCTGACCCAAAAGTACAACCAACAGGGCAAGATACATCCCTAATCTCCTTCTCCTCTGAAGTATATCTACTAGTTACACCTTCCATGTTACAAGCAGAACCAAAACCAATAGGGCATGAGACATCCCCAAACCCCTTATCCTCTGAAGAATATCCACTATTTATGCCTTCCATGCTGATTTGAAACCGAGGGGGCCGGAAACATGCCCAACCTCCTTCCCCCTTGAAGAATATCCACTTGTTACACCTTCCATGTTACAAGCTGACCCAAAACCAAAAGGGCAGGGCACATTCTCGACCTCCTTCTGGTCTGAACACCCACCGTAGCAACTAGCTGCACTAGGTTTATAGTCAAATGCCATGTTTCCTTGGAATGCCTGAAACTTCATTGCATTATTCCAAATAAAATTCAATCCAGCAAATAACTGATAATCCCCGCTACTCACCCCGACCTCATTTCTCCTGTACCCACCATAGTCTGCTTCCAAATCCTCAAGCCAACCCGAGATCGCCGTAAAGGTAGAGCTTATATCCATTCCAAATGGATCTGAAGGCAAAAGATCAATAATATCTTTTGAAACCGACTCCTGAGAGCCATTTCTATCATGCGTCTCTCTCCCATAATCAAAGAAATCCCCCACCTCACGATTCAGATGCCACGGCTCGCCAAAAGCATCTACATTGTTCTCCGGGATACTCTCCACCAAGTACCCACCATTGGAGATCCTTATTGAATCAACCAAATTATCTTCGGACAGGTGCCCAGGAAAGATTGGTCGGTGTGAAAAATTCAAGGCCATCTTAAACGCAAAAAACTAATCCCAAATCTCTCTTTACAGAAGTGGAATACAGAAGAAGCGCAAAAGGAAAAAAAGTATTTTTTTTCGTATTTTTTCTGGTGAAAGAAGAAAAAAAAACGAGGAAAGAAAAAAAAATGCTGGAGATCTAACAAGGAACCCTCGATTTCGGATAGCAAACTAAAACAACGCACCAAAAATTTCACAGAGTTTCTTGTAAACACCCTACAATCAGCTCAGGAGGGTGAGATTAATATGAACGAGAACGAAAAAAAACGCCGTATTTCGAATTCCCTATACAACAAAATTGAATCGAAATTTTCTCTTCTTTTTTTTCTCGACCAATCTAACCAAAAACTAAATCAACTTAGGGTTTGTGCACAATAACGATGGATCAACCCATCATATCATATGATAGCAAAACGAATAGGAAAACAATGAAATCAGACAGATCAGTATTACCGGGAGGAAACCCTAATTTTCCGTTGGTATAGAAAACCTCCGACGAGGTGAGATATGGTGGATAGAGATCGGAATCAATCGATAAGGAAGCAAATTGGGGTCGGAGAAGCTGCGGGAGAGTTTCGATTCGATACGGAGAGGCGCGGGAGACCGGGTTCCGGAGGGGA
>JAYMSZ010002068.1:0-12743 GCA_036897665.1 Pelargonium citronellum
AGAGTTAACTTCCAGTTAAATGTGCTGACATGGACGATGACGTGTCATTTAAAATTATTTATATACACATATGACGTTGACGTATAAATTTTAAAATAAAAATAAAAATAATGTGACAATGTCATAATTTAATTGGTTTATAAATTATATTGATATGGACGCTACTTCTACGCCTCCATTGCTTGAGGAAAGAAGACTTGAACTCGACTGAATTCCGTGGTTGACAGGATGGTTTTTCACGGAGTATGTAAAAAAAATATTGAAAAGATGAAAGAATAGGTTACAATGGTGAAAGAAAGAAAAATGAAAGACAAATTAGTAAAAGTATATACTAAAATAACAATATAATTTATAAACCAATTAAATTGTGGCATGTGTACATTATTTTTATTTTTACTTTAAAATTTACACGTCAGCACCATGTGTGTATATAAATAATTTTAAATGACACGTCATTGTCCATGCATGTCAGCACATTTAATTGGAATTTAACTCTAACTAACGGTAAAGACTAAATTGACCCAATACATCAAAGTTCAAGAACCTATCTGGCTTATTCAAAGTTCAGGAACTAAAACAATCTTTAATCCTATATTATATCATAAAATTAAGTTAAATTAAAATTAAAGTCAAATATCAACCCGAATATCATAGAATGAGAGTCAGTGTCCAGTAATTCATACATAAATATTTTCAGCAATATATGCTATTTTGAATTTTTATTCTTTTTTGTTGGTCTTTCAACAATTTGGATTTATTGTGCTTCTTGTCCATCAACTTATAAAGTATAAAATAAATGCTTTATTATATTTTGTTTGCCCTCCATTCAAAAATCATGATTAAATTTATTTATTTTAACAATGTAAAAAGTGAGAATTAATTCTTGATAATTCAAGAATCAGAGTCCTTTTTAGCAGTAGCCTTTAATAGCAGAAATAACACAAAATTCCAAGAGTATAATTTGTGAAGAAACCACTTGTGGTAAAGAAAATGATGTGTCAAAAAACAGACCACATTTTATTTATTTAAAAAAAAACATATGGTCCTTTTTTCTTACCAAAAATGGTAGGTGAATCTGTACAATAATTTGTTGGGAGAGACATTAATAGCAGTATAGCACAATATTGACAAGTGTAGCTACCAAAAATTTAAATTCTCATCTTCCATAAATAGGTGTAATTATCGGTCCCCACAATACGTGTTTGTTTGATAACTCTATTTAGAATCAAAATGAGTGTCAGTAATCTAAATGACTACTAATTCTCTTATTGAGATTTGAGATGATCGTAAAAGAGAACATATGTAAAACGAATATTAATGTAGACGTGTTCGTTGAAACTAGTTAATAGGGATAGTTTTGCTTTTTACTTAAAGCCCTTACCCCAAAATGTCAGTAAAGAAGCTTGAATCTGAGATCTCAAAGAGAATCTAAATCGTTTTAAACTGTTTCGTCCAACAAATCTTAATTGTTACAAATTGTAATACACTAAGAAATGACACGTTTTTGTGACAGTCTAATCTTATTACAAAACGCCGTATATTAGTCTCTTTCAAATATTTCACATAGAAATAAACTATGAATTAAAATAAATGCATAAACAAACATTATCTCTTGGCTAGGGCATCATGTGGAAAAACCTAGATCCATGGTTGAATGGATAAGAGTTGAAGGGACCATTAGCATCATTTGATACCGACCTTTCAATTTATATATCGTCAGTGAAACATTTCAAATATAAAATATGTTTTAAATTCTCTTTCGTCTCAAAATAAATTGTAGTTGAAAAAAATAGCATTTACAAGAATATACCACGTATTATCGAGTCGTTTGATGACACAAAACGTGTCGTTTTATCATAAAAATGAAGTTAATTTCATAGTTCAACATGTCAACAAGATCCAACACGTTACACATCACATCTGATGACACTACATATGCCGTTTGATCATGAAAATAAAGTTAAAATTCATATATAGTTCAACACTTAGACACGATACATCTGATGACACGAAATGTGTCATTTAGCCGATATAGTTCAATACATTCGATGACACCTAACATGTCGTTTGATCGATAAATACAAAGCTAAATTAACAGTTCAACGAAATCCAATACATCTGATGACACGAAACATATACCTCTTGATACATAAAATCGAAGCTAAATTATTATTCTCTACCTAATTCTCGAGAAATGCAGATGCGTAACCGAGTGCCAACGAAGATTCACCTTCGGTATGTTCTAGTTATTTCATATCGTAAACACGGGTTTAGTAACGGGTATATAGTACTAACCCATCGTGTACGAAGGAGTTGGCAAGTTGATAACAGTAGTCTTAACCTTAATCATCATGTTAATGCTGTTGGTGATGCCTTGTGATCCAATACCACTGTCCTTGAGACCCTGCAAGCAAAGCATTTGTTAGAACCGCGAAAATACGAGCCTTGACAGAAAATGCTATGTCTCGGAAGTAGGCATTTCGGTTTTCGAGTTGGGTTGAAAATGCCTTGCCCAATCCTTAGAGATGTGCGTTTTGGACTTTAGGTCGGGTTGCAGGTTTTACGTGTAAAATGTGCCCTCCACAAATTTTGTTAGGTAAACCTATCCTGTCCTGAAAAATTTACCGGGTCTATTTATGGGACCCAAACTTACAACAATATTAATGTGGGTCGTGTTTCGGGTACCTACGAGAGTTTGGGTTTAAATTGTTGGCTCTATTCGGAAGTAACATAGTTTCATAAGTTTGGCTCACTTGGAAAAGGAAATGATCCGGTCCACGAGCCTTGACAGAAAATGCTATGGCTCAAAAGAAGTAGAGCTTGCAATTCGGTTTTCGAGTTGGGTTGAAAATGCCTAGCCCAACCCACAAAAGATGCGCGTTTCAGACTTTAAATCGGGTTGCAGGCTTTATGTGTAAAAAATGCAAGTTTGTCCAACCTGACCCAACCCACAATCTTTCTCAGGTCAACCCATCCCGTCCTGAAAATTGATCGGGTCTATTTACGCGACCCGACCTTACTACAAAATTAATGTGGGTCGTGTTTTGGGTACCTATGAGAGTTTGGATCTAAATTGTATGCTCTATTCGGAAGTAAATAGTTTCATAAGTTTGGTTCACCTGGAAAGGGAAATGATCCGGCCCTCGAGCTGGAGCAGAGTTGATCTGAACCGTCCCCGTCTCCATTGCGTCGCTTATCAACATTGCTTTGTTGATGTCCTTTGTGAACACACAACCCTGCATTTTTGCTCGTAAGTATCAGTAACAAACCAAATTTAACTCATTTACATCAATGTATATCTTGTGACACACCGTGTTTGATCAAATGCAAAAGCAAAGAAACACTACGTGCATAGTGAGAGCCTCGTGTACTGAAACACCCTCAATGTTCGGAAAAAAAAAAGTTACCTGGAGACCGAAGTTACTAGCATTGCAATGGTGGATTCCTTCTTCAATAGAATGGATCCTGATAACGGGTAAAACTGGTCCGAACGGCTCCTCCCACGCAATCCTCATGTCGGGTCTAACATTGTCCAACAACAAGGGCCAAATGAGGTTACCTTCTCTCTTGTACTCTTGGCAAAATGTAGCTTCTTTTTGTTTCGCGTCCATTACCAAACCCTCGATGAAGTTCGCCGATGATTCTGAAACAACGGGAGTGATGTCACAATCGTCCTCAGGCGGACCAACGGTTAGTTTTGCCACTTTTGCCTTCACTTTCTCGACTAGAGCATCAGCAACAGAGTCCATCACTAAAACGACCTTAACAGCAGTGCATCTTTGACCACTGTGAAAGTAAATAACAATAACAAGAAGTAACCGTTATATCAATCTCATGTTAGGCCTTTCTTGCAAAGGTTACGATCATCAAGATACTGATTCCTAAAGTAGGCATATCGAGTTCTCAAATGAGGTTTTTCTTATGATACGGTCTCAACATGGGACATGACATGAAATGAGAACTTTAAGGATAATTTCACTTTACCTGTAAGAAAACCCGCCTTTTATTATGTTTGCTGCTACCAAATCTAGGTCAGCGTCCTCAAGCACAATGCACGCGTCTTTTCCTCCCAACTCCATCTGAAGAGGCACCATACCCGCCTTCTTTGAAATTGCAATACCCGTGTCTCCACCGGTGAAGCTGAGCAAATAAAACGAGCATCAGGCATTTGATGTATTAATTAGTAGCATCTGATCATTCTTGGACTATAATTCTAATCCAAACGCTACCCTGGTCTCATTGAAATATGACTCATATTACCTTATGCAGTTCACGCCGGGATGCATGGTAAGGAAGTCACCGATCTCGGAGCCTTTCCCAGTGACACAACTAATAAGGCCCTTCGGAAAACCCGCCAAGTGAAAGCAATGCACCATATGAAGGGCAGCTACAGCGCCCTGAAACGAAGATAGGAGGTAAGATTTAGTGTGACGAGATTCATAAATTCACGGGAGAGGAAAGGTATAGAAATATACATTCCATCAGAAATGCGACCATTATTTTGGGTAGTATACATATCACATCTCTACTTAAAAACCGAGTGACGAAATTACCAGACTTACGCAATACCGAGTTTTAGTTTCTGGCATACAACCCATTTTCAACAAATGTATTTGCTCTTTCACACATATTTGAGGCATATGCATTATCTGCATACTGCTTTAGACTATGGGGATTTGAGCTTTTAGCGGCAAATACCTGAGTCGGAGGCTTGAGCACAAGAGAGTTTCCGGCAATCAATGCAGGAGCAATTTTTGAGACAGCGAGGTTGACAGGGTAGTTGAATGGCGGGATGGCTAAAACAACCCCAAGTGGAATCTGCATTTGAAAACATATATATAGATCTTTTAAGGATATAGAACCACGAGACAATCTTAGGATTTTGCCGACACTTCACAATGACATCACTTTCAATATAAACATGTAGCTAGAATATTGCTAAAAGCTCAATAGCAAACCGTTCTACTTGAACAAATTTATCAGAAACAGAAAACACAATTGAGTGCTGACAAAAGGTAACCATAGCGCGAATGTGTTATAAACTCTACAAAAGCAAGAACGGGCCGTCATCGTATTTACAAGAACTAACGGTTATGAAGTTTAAGCTTCTTAAAGTTAATCTACTAAACGGTAATGAAGGAAACCATGTACAACTAACGTAAATCCTGCCAGCAATCAATTAATTCAAAGTTTGGTGGAAAAGTTAAAAGAATTCACAAGAGGTCTAAAAGTTACAACGATACAATCTTATGATTTTACCGTTATAATCAAGAAGACACTTAACGAACGACATCATTTTCTATATAAACATGTAGAATATCTCTAAGAGCTCAATAGGAAACCATTCTACTTGAACAAATTTATCAGAAACAAAAAACACTCGAATGCTCTATAGGTAACCGTAGCGTGAATGTGCAAAAAACTCTGCGAAAAGCAAGAACGGGCCTGCATCGTGTTGCGAGAATCAGCTACTAGACGGTGATGAATGAAATCAAATATAACTAACGTAACTCGTGCCACCAATCAATTAATTCAAAGTTTGGCGGGAAAGTTAAAAGACGTTTACAAAAGGTCTAAAAATTACCTTAGAAGTGAGACAGTACTTGGTTCTCTCGTTCCCGGGAAAACTATCAGAAACCAAGAACTTGCCTTCTCCTAGAATCCTTACCCCTTCTTCAGCAGTATAAGAAACAAGATCCCCAGATCTCACAACCTTCACCGAAAAGTCCCAAAAATATCAAATCCTCAAGCAAACTTCACGAAGACAACATGGTCAATAAATAGCATAAACACACAGATCATAACAATGTAGGTACCTCAGTAACTGCATCTTTGGCCGGTTTAGCGATTTCTTTGACCAAACACTCAGCGATCGGAGCTTTATGCTGCTTGAGGATAGCGGCCGCCTTGTGAAGGAGCTCTGCTCTCTTCCACAGAGGGGTCTTTGCCCATGATTTTTGTGCACTTTTCGCCGAATCCATCACCTTGTTAACCTCTTCTTGTGTACAAGCTGTCAAATCCAAAAAAAAGAGCGTTAGTACTAAAAAAATGAAGCAACAAAAAGCAAGCTATTCCTTAAACAATGTCGGGTCGACCATGTGAATCCATAAGCAAGTACACAATATACGGGCTATAATTTCAGCTAACTCTTCTCTTTTCACCACTAAGTTGTTTAGTAGCTGAATTAGAGCATGAAAAGTATTAATCTCAAAATTCTCTCTCTTTTAGACATAACAGCAAACACCTTGTGTGCACTCTGAGCTTAACTAAAAAAATTAGCTCAGTTAAGGTGAGAGATCACAATCATAAACATTCACAACAACACACGTGCCAATTCGAGTTTCAAGTCGGGTTTTTTTTTGGGGTTGTGCCGTATTGTAAAGATCTAATCCCAAAACCCGGGCCTGCAAGAAGCGCGGGTTTTGGGTCGAATTATGGATTTTGCACCCAAAAAAGGGGTAAGTAGAGATGGCCATTTGGACCTAAAACCCGACCAACATTTATGTGGTTTCATCTGGCACTAAATAGGCAAACCCACACATTTTAATTGAAAACCCGATCAACCACTACCCATACCCCTTGTGGGTCGTTTTTGTGTGTGTACGGATTGTAATTTGTAAAGGCCTAACCCCAAACCCTCCCGCAAGAAGAGCAGGTTTTGGGTCCAGTTGTGGGTTTTGAAAAAGACGTGCGGGTTAGGGATGACAATTTGGACCTGAAACCCAACCGTGCATTGCATGTTTGTGTCACACAAAATAGGCAAACCCGCACATTTTGTACTAAACCCCCAAACCGCGATCCACCCCAACACAAATCTCTTGCAGGTCAGGTCCTTCCAACCCAATCTGAAACCCGAATTGGCAGCACTAGCGTGCGATTGTCTTACCCGACATGCACTTTTATCATGGCAAACCCGACACAACATGAAAATTAATGGGTTTTATTTTATGCGAGTTGGATTATGAGTGACAAGTTTGTATTAACAACAAAGTTTCACCAAAGGCACAAGAATTTAGATCAACCCATAAATTCATTAGATGGAGTACAAGTGTTATGTAAAGACGTGCCACACTCATTGACTTAACTGAGTCTCAATCATTAATTCTTTGTGGCATGATCATCTTACTTAAGCCTATTTTTAGACACCATTTCACAAACCAACACATGCAAGAACAAAACCAAAAGAAAAAACACTTGAATTTGAAGCAAAATCACAAACCTTGAACCTTGTACTGAGTCTTTCTAGTGGTAGGGTTGATAATGGCAACACTCTTGCCAGAAGAAGATTTTTTCCACTCTCCATCACTATAGTACTTGTACACATTATCTCCTCCATCAAATATCTCTGTGAAAACTCCACTCCCAGCCATTGTTGCTCAAAAAAGAAGCAAAATTAACAGAAACCCAATTGATTTCTCAAGAAACCCACCAAATAAAACCAATCAAAAAACAAAATTTACAACTTTTTCTCCAATGGGTTTTGAGAGGAGCTAGCAAGAGTAAAGATAGGAGTGTCTGGTGTGGGTTGGTTTGGTTCAATTGTTGGTGGATGTGTGGTGTGATATATAGGAAGAAGGAGAGCCTTGGATTGGCTATGCCCAATGAAGTTGGAGAGCTTGCTAGCTATGACAACAACAAAATTTGGGTGGTCCAAAAAGTGCCAACTTGAGTTCAATTTTCTTTTTCTTTTTTTATGGGAAAGCTAACCTATTCGAGGTAGAGTTGTTATTTCGGGTTTAAATTGGAACAACCAATTCAATTAGAAAGAAATGCAAAGTTTAAAATTTACGAGTAAACTATATAATTTGTATGGATTTATCTGATCTGGCATGATCAAAATATTTATCGAGTTTATAATTGAGTGGGTAATGACTTCATAGTACGATGAATAACTTTATCAAATTATTGAAATAGTTGAGATATACTTGAACAAAATTAATATATTTTTATATATATTTAAAATTGATCGATAAATAAAACCATAGTTAATTATCGACAAACATATTAAAACGGGTATATTTTTAAACTTTCTACTATAAAATAAAACAGAAACATTACTACTAGTAACATCATTTTGCGGCATTTTTTGTTTGTGGAGATTTTTCAAGAATGCCATGGCCATGGAGCTTCCCTTTTACAAGTCATTTAACAGTTAAAATTTTCAAAAATTAGTTAGCCTCGTTATCTCCGAAATTTAACGTTGGTGTTTTCTTTTTTTCTCTTTTCATTTCCACAATGGTTGGAGAGTTAGATCATAGAATGGTAGGTTGTTGTCACACTCTCACTCTATTTTGTGTTACTAATTAGTTTGGATTGCAAGTGTGGTGGGTGCATAAAGTTTTAACACCTAATTATTGGTAAGTTAAATAATATGTGATTGTCACATTCACATGCAATAATCTAAAATCTAACTAATATTTTTTTTCAATTCTAGTTGCATAAAATAAAATTGGATAATTTGAAATTGTGTTTAAAAATTAGGCGTTAGTCATACTGACTCTGAAATATTTCGACTCAAAACTTAAGTTGTTATCTTCCAAATCTAAATAACATGACAAATCATCAAAATAAGAGAATTATAAATCCTTGACATAATAATTATCAGGTTGTTTATTTCAATCACACACTTAATGTAGTTAGACCTTTATTTTTTTTTTCGCTTCGAATCTTTTAGGTTGGGTGTGGAGGAGAAATTGTCCAAATACTAGCTAGCTAGCATAGTTTATTTGGGTTGCCTTATAAATGCTTTGTTTAGGTTTAGGCAAAAAGTACGGATCATACAAGTGTAATTTTTCTGGTGTAACTCATTTAAATTCAATAGATTGATATATTTGTCAATTGTAAACACAATGTGCTTAATAAGTTTAAATATTTACTTTATGTATCGATACATTTAGTACTTTGTGCATAAATTGATCTAAAACATAAAAGTGGATAGTAATAACTCAGATCCTGCATCGTCTTTACACATGGTGCAACTATCGATACGTCACAAACACAACACTCATAAATTATCAGCTCTAGTAATCAGCTACCATCCAATTGTTATAGCTCAACTTCGAGACCAGAAATTGCAATCGCATTAAAATTTGATAGTTTTTTTTTTTTACCATTCATGTGGTCCGACTTACATGAATCCATATAACTCGACTTTCAATAGACAACAAATGGTTTAACACCCCCAATAAATTGCAATCGCATTAAAATTTGATAGTTTATTTTTATTTTTTATTTTTCAAAAAATAAATAAATAAAAACTACTCAAATTTTGTCCTATGAATTGCAACACCTAACAAAAACATAATTGTTGTCTATATTTCAAAATGAGTGTAGGTTTGAATCAAAAGTAGATGAAAGAGTGGTAGCTTTGTGAGCATGATGATGAAAATTACATATCTATAGGTATTTGGTGTTACCTTCTATTCTATGCCTTTGTGGAACCACATATTTTTATCTTTGATAGAGAGCCACAAATTTATGGTCACCATGCTTTGAGTCTTATTGTATTTTGGGTCCAAAATGGTCCCCCAAGTCCCAACCAACCTGATCATAATCTATAAAAATCCATATGAATTTATGGACCACACATGGCACCATTCAAAATTCCAAGAGGATATGCCCTATAACTGTCCATTTAGACTAGAATTCGCAAGGACGTGGAATTGAAGCCACATTTTTTGTGGTTTCGGGTTGCAAAAATATACCCGAATGTGTCGTTCAACAATAATATTGGTTGAGTCGAGCAAACCCACACAACCAAGAGGTCGAGTTTGGGTTAGGTCCTTTAAAACCGAAACCTGAATGGTCAGCCCTAAGCCCCTAATACGCCTTGAAGCTAGCAATTTGGGTTTTTTTCGAGTTTAGGTTGAAAGACCTAACCAGAAACCCAAGGGAAGCAAAATGAGCACAAGGTTTGCCTGACCCAACCCGTGATTTCCTCGTGGCAAACCTGATCCGACCCAAAAATAATTAGGTATATTTTTTATGATCCAAAACTGCAAAACAATGCAAATCGGATTTCGGGTGGCTACGAATTCGAAACCTGTCATGAACCAAAATTAACATGAGATGGAGAGAGTTTTCAGTCAACTACTACAACAAAATCCAAGCAAAAAAACTATTCATTTTCTTTCAAATTGAAATGCCAAAACCTGTTCTTGCTTCAAACCAATTGAACCAAAACAATCTCATAACTATAAAGTAAAAACAACTATCGATGCTAAAGCCTAAAGGTACCATCACGAATCATTCCTCTGACTTGATCAAAAAGATAAATGATTGGAATTGAATGGACAAAATAATGAATATAACACCATGAACCAATGCGCTTACTATAACCGATTATAAGCTCAGCCCCACACTCAATGAGACTTCACATACTCCCGAACGACATGAAGACCCTCTGATTCTTCACCGTAGTCCTGCAATCAATCATACAATAGCTTAAAGGAAACCGGGACAGAAAAGGCATTAAAAGGAACTAATATTTGCAATGATCAAAGAGTGAGCAGTTAATAGACGGGATTCACAACTCCGTGTTCTCACCTTCACAACAACACAGGAGCAGCCAACAACCTTTCTTGCTTTTCCTTCTGAATCAATCTTGCACAACTGAATGTGAAGACGAAATAAAATAAAAAATTACCCCGGTGAAGTAAAAAAATTTAAGGCAGCGTTTGGGTTAGTTTTCTTCAGGATCGAGAATGAGATTCAAATTCCAATTATTGATTTCCTTTCTAATTCCAAGAATTTGAATTTTAGTCCAAAAGCTAATTAAATGCATATTACCAACAAGAACCGAGAATTAAGAGGTTCTAAAACATCAGATGAAACTCAGATGAAGATAAGAGAACCAAAGAGCAGAGCAAAATAAGCAATGAACTTTACTTACACCAGCCCACTCGCCAAGAGATTTAGCACTAGGCACAGTGATCAAGCTAACATTGTGGTCGGCACAAAGAGCTTTAACCAGTTTAGTATAATCTTGCTGGTTGCAGTCCTCTGCCAAAAGACAAAGCTGTGCGGCGTGCTTCTCAATCACCTTGGCACCTTGGTGTAGACCTCGGATAAGCCCACCATGAGCCAAAGCCTTCCTCAGCACAAGCTGCAAGGCGGTTGTGAGATCCATCTCACCAACGGGTGCAGCAGGGGCCTCGGCAACCACAACCTCTTCTTCTCTGTAATACCGAAACATGGAACTTTAGTATTGCACCAACCCGACATAAGCACAAACTAACAAATACCAGGAAGGATAACCAAGGTCGACCACTAAGATCTTCAAACTCTACTTGAGTAAAGCAACAAATATTGATATTGTATCAATAAGGGGTGGCAATTTGTGTTCACGGGTTGTGTTTGTGTTGTGTTAAAGTTTAGCATTATGTAAAATGGGTCATCACGAACACAACCCCATTATTAAATGGGGTGAGCTGCACAACATAAATACGATCCATTTAAGCGCGGGTTGACACGAAAGGACACGGTCAACACGATTGACTCATCAGTCATCATCATTGACACGACACACTTAAAAATTTACCATTTTATCCTTAAATAGGACTGCACAGGTTACATAATCCGTTTAACTAAACGGGTCAGGCGAGTCCAGTATGTTTGACGCAACACAATTAACCAAAACAGGTTGGATTAGTTGACACGAATCCAGTAAAGCTAAACCAAAACAGTGATGAATGAAACAACTAACATGATCCAAATTGCTAGGCAACAACCGTGATAAAATGAAACAACTAAAGTTTAGTTCACGTACCCTGACATTTTCTTCTGACCTTAGAAGTCTATTTCCTGATTCCAGATGAAGAGAAGAAGAAAAAAAACAGTCGAAGTCAGATTTAAACAAAAACATGTATATATACACATATACAAAATTCAAATCATTGTATGGGTACTATCATGAGAAACAGATAAAAATTGAGAATTGCCGATTACATAAACATACATAAATCAACCACTGAACATACATTGAGTTCAAATTTAGAATCAATCAACAAACACTTCAAAACCTATATTACAATCCCAGAACAACACATTAATCTGTAAACATTTTGAAATGACAATGCCGATAACTCGTTTTGATCAAAATTTGCATAACCACAATACATATCATCATAGAAATTTTGAGAACTGCCCAATCATGAATCATTCAATAAACACACAGTGCATTTAGATTGAAATGCAGATCACAAATAAAATACTCGAAACCTAAATTGTGATAACAAAGTGAAATTTATAAAAAGAACGGAAAATTGAAATTGAGCAGCTAAAATATTTTGATTTGACGAACCGAAACCCTAGAGAGATCGGAGGATTGTGACGTCACCTTCGAAATCAGGTACGGCGGCGACTGGAACTGCACGCTCTGCTCTCTGTTGATCGTCACTCAATGGCGCAAAATTTGTACCTGTAAAGCCCTACTTTTCCAATTCCGAAAATACCCCTCAGACTATTTGGGCTTTTGGGTTGTATTTAAGTTTGAGAATTTTGAAGTGGGCTTTATTTAGTTTTTGTGTACAATCTATTCGGCCCAAGCCCATTTTTATTGGTTAATCAAGTTTATAAATAGGCCCATATATCAAATCTATACTATGTATGTTAAACTTTGTGAGAAGGCAATAGGCATTAGGTGTTGCCACCTCACCAAGTTTAACTATTTGGAGCTCTCTCATTGCAAGACCTTTCATTTACCGTCGGTTACAAATTTCACATTAATAGCTAATACTAATTAC
>JAYMSZ010002069.1:0-12740 GCA_036897665.1 Pelargonium citronellum
TTTATTGGTACAATCATCAAATGAATTATGACTTTATTATTCCATCCACGAAGTGGAAATTTTTGTGATGTGAATCCAAGAGCCTTTTGCTATTCTATTTCTTTCTTCTAACCCATTTTTTGAATTCTTCATTCTTTTCTTTTTTCGCGATTTCATCTTCTTATTTAGTAAATTGAATACTCACAGATGAAGTAGAAGGACCCCTAGTAACAGACATTAGTTATGGAAACCCATAGTTGTAACGCCGTCGCAAAGTCCTGTCGTGGTAGCCGTCGGCTGTCCGTCGTTGATCTGCTACGAAAACCCATAGCTAATGTTCGTAGCTGTCTTAATTTAAATATTAATATATCAGTAACAAACATTAGTTATGGAAACTTGTAGTTGTAACGTCGTTGCAAAGTCCTGTCGTGGTGGTCGTCGGTTGTCTATAGTTGATATGCTACTGAAACTCATAGCTATTGTTCGTAGTTGGTCTGCTACAATATGGCAAATCAAAAACTCATCGTTGAATGCTGGTCAGCTATAAAAGTCGTCACATAATTTTTGTGACGAGTCCAACAATTATGGACTATTGTCCGTCGCTAATAACGTACAAGATTCAAGATATAGTAAGACGACATATTGTTATGAAAATACTCTAATGCTTATTAATGTGCAAATGTAAATGCATGACACGTAATTAATGTCATGAGTAGTATGTCACAATAATAATAATGTGAGAAGTAAAGTAAATACATCAAACATGTCACTAATGTCACAATACGTGGAATTGGTATATATATTATCTTTCAAGTTATAAATGAAATAATACTCATTATTGGAAGGTGTCTTTTATGAGGCTTATTATTGGAAATTTAGTAATAAAAAAAAATAAAGTAATTTTCAATTGCTTCTCACTAATTAAACTTCTAGTAATACTCAAAATAAAATTCTATCTCCATACATTCAATTCTTAAAAGTTCATGAATCTAAATTATACACATTTCCAATGCATGGTCGGTAGTCTTCAATGTAATCGTAAACATAAAAAATACTCAAATATATCAAAATATTGTCGTTCAAATTTATAACTTATTGCGTAAGTAAAGAAAATTTTAAATTCGCATCTATTTTTTAGTTATAATATTATTAATTTTGTTACAGCTAAATTATGCTAGATTTAAAACAAAATTTTAAGTATATTTGCCTTATCTTTATATTATTATTTTTTGAGACAAAAGGATGATATATTATTATTAAAGGCCCAAAATTAACAACAGTAACATTATAGTAGGAGCACTTTGTCCAAACCAAACTATTCGATCTAACAGATACTCTGATGATCTTCCTAAAACATCAAAAACTCGATTCATAGACCGAAAATATAAGAAAACTCCATATTACAAAATTAGGCAACCAATCTACTTATATTCGAAATAATCAAAACATAAGCACCAGCATATATGCCTCTTCTCTTGCTTGCAAAGCTGAAACTCATTAGAGATTATTATTATTCAATTTGATAATGAATTTATAAATAAATAAAAAAAATTGGAAAGTGATTATTTTATTTATCTCGGTACGGGGGGAGTATAAATATAGAAGGAAAAAAGAACCGGAAAACAAGAAAAAGACCGGTTTGTGACAGAGCAATTGCAGAAGAAGGTGCTCCAGATTGAATAGTTAGATCTGTTGACCAAACACAACAGAGCGATCGATAGGCATTTCCATCTTCTTAGGGCTTGTGTTGCTTCTACTCGCTACTCCAAGAAATGCACGGCGGAGCCGACACCGACATGGTGGACGCGGCGGGGGAGGCCCGCCCCCCCCCCCCGCAGCAGGCCCCCCCCGCCTCCCCCCCGCGGCCGGAGACGATACGAGGACGACAGGTATCGCGACACCCGCTCTCACCGCGACCGCCGCTCCCCTGCCCCTTCCGGCCTTCTTGTCCGCAATCTCCCTCTTGATTGCAGGTCTCTTTCTTCCTCTTCTTCAATTGCATTTTGTGGTTCAATTTTATCGCTGAATGGTCTGAGTCTTTCTCACATTGTTGCTGGTCACGCTTAATTGGATTTGAGAAGTGAGACCTTTCTATGGCTTTTTAAATGAGTGAATTGCTTTTCTTGCTAATTGCATGCGTCACTGACTCCTGATTGTAAAATCTCTTGCAGGCCGGAAGAGCTGAGGGTGCCTTTTGAGCGATTTGGTGCAGTCAAGGATGTGTATCTGCCTAAGGATTACTATACAGGGTATCTCTCTTACCATATATATATATATATATATTCTCGTCATATGTTTTGAAACAAGTCTATGTTATATTTGTAACTTGCATGCTGTAAATACTCCAAGTTGAGTTACTGGAATACTTAATTGGACCTTATATATAGGTATTGGATTTGTACACATTTGTGGTCTGAAAAATAATATTGGTACTAGTGATTGCCTCTTAAATTTGTTAAGAAGGGTGGTAGTTGGATGTTAAGTAGACCAAAAAAGAACATTTTGTTTTTGAAGTTCTTGCCTTGTTAATGGGCTAGCTTACTTAAATCTGTGTATCCTACGAGTTATTCTAATTTGGTCTTGCTTAGTAGGCATTTCAATTGGTGTGCAATGTTAGCAAAATTACACTAGAAACAATCAAGCCATTTCTCAAGCAATAATGGGGTTTGCATGAATCCTTTAATAAAACTCTTCGCATTTCTGTGTTCGTATGCTCCTCATCCACTCCATGATATCTAATTTTAACTCCTAAAAGTTTAACCTTACCCATTTTTCAAATCATGGTGGAAACGAAACTCAAACTTGTGACCTCTAGCTTTACTAGGTTTTGATATCATGTAAAGTACTAACTCAACTAAAGTTTAAGTTGATAGTCTTAGATGTCTCTTAAATGTACCTTAACAAAAAAATCTCAAAGCCCTCCCTTTCAACCACATTGCATTAAACTTATTTCTTACATCAATCTTCTATTTCTTAGCCTTTTTGAATTATAGAAGCCTCTCTCCAAATCTATTGTATTTGGCATTGAACTCTATTCTCCTTTCATTAACTGAGACGATGTCATTTGCAAATAACATATGCTAAGGGACATGCATCAAATTAATTTTTAACATCTTCAGTCTCTTATCCATTTTAAATCATAGATTCAAGGTATCTAAAATGATCACTTTTAGTGATTTCCTTATCTTTTAGCTAAATTGGACTGCCATTAGCCCCTCTCATTTTTGCTATAATTTTACTCCATTCTTATATTTAGGTTTCGTTATATTTGTTCTAAACCACTTTGATTTTAAAGCCTCTCCATCTATCTAATTTGGCATAACTTGCTATAGTATTGTTATCAAGTAAGACGATATCCTTCGCAAATAACTTACACAAGGGACCGTGTTTTGTGAGCTCATCAACGACCAAGGCAAAATGCAATCGTATGGGAATGAAAAAATCTACTGTGACTATTAGTATTACACTAGTCGATATTATTTGGGGCTTTTACACTAGGAAAAATACACTAGACAATATCCTATGTAAATAACATACACTAAGGGACCTTTGTACATATCTATAATGAAATTAATATATTTGAAGGGATTTTTGCCATGTTTAGTGCCTAAACTTTACTTGAATACCCAATGTGGTACCCAAACTTTAATTATGCAGTGCACATACTCTAATTTTGTACCTAATCTAGAGCCCACCGTTAACCCTTATTGACATAGCAATAAATAAAAACCACACACTATTTTTTATTTATTTTTAAATTCAACTTATGATATTCTTGTGATGGGTATCATTTAGAATACATACTCATGTAATAGTTAAAAATATACTTGCGAGTATGTTATAGTTTTTGTATCAAGGGTAAATTTGTTTAACTTAGTAAAAAAAAAATCATATTATTTGTTGATACATCCAACAAAAACAATGGATTTGACTAAATTTCTTTTCAGTTTTTCTGTCTACTCTGACATCGAATGCTAAAAGTATTAGTTGCTTATGTATTGGATTTCTTATAAATCATAATCCATTGTTGTTATCCAATCTTGACAATGAAAGATAGTCTTAAAAACAAATTTAACAACAAACATGTCAAATTGTGTTATGCTACTAACTAAACAATGTAATAATGGTAATTGAAGAAGTATAAGAGTAGAATTGTTGTCTATTATTGAATAGCAACCTATGAATTTATACAAGTCATATGAACAAGGAAAAGGAAACAAGGAAAAAGAAATACTAGAAAAAGGAAACTACCTTATTCTATCTAGAAATAGGAAACTACCTAATTACATTTATATTCCTAATTTATACAAATCCTAACACTCCCCCTCAAGCTGGAGCGTATAGGTCATATGCGCCCAGCTTGTTACAAATATAGTTTATACGAGACCCTCTGAGAGATTTGGTAAAGACATCCGCTAGCTGGTCTTTGGAGTTGACGAAACTAGTGGTAATGCACCCTGACAGAATCTTCTCTCTGATGAAGTGACAATCAATCTCGATATGTTTTGTTCTTTCATGAAACACTGGATTTGATGCAATATGCAAAGCTGCTTGATTGTCACATATTAATTTCATTTGAGATATTTCCACAAATTTCAATTCCTGAAGAAGTTGTTTCAACCAAATAAGTTCACACGTAGCAAGAGCCATAGCTCTATATTCATCCTCTGCACTAGATCTAGCAACAACATCTTGCTTTTTACTCTTCCAAGAGATTAGATTATTGCCAATCATTTCACAGTATCCTGACGTGGAACGTCTATCTGACGGGGACCCTGCCCAATCGGCATCTGAGAATCCAATGATTTGAGCATGCCCTTTGTCTTTATATAACAAACCCTGGCCTGGAGAACTTTTAATGTATCTAAGGATGCGTGTTACTGCATCCCAATGACCGTCACATGGGGACTGGAGAAATTGACTTACAACACTTACTGCAAATGAGATGTTTGGCCGAGTAATTGTGAGGTAATTCAATTTTCCAACGAGTCGTCGATATCTTCCAGGATCTGTTAAAGGCTCCCCTGCTTAGGAAGAAGTTTGATGTTTGGATCCATACTAGAGTCAATTGGTCGACAATCCAACATTTTAGTTTCCTCAAGAATGTCTAACGCATACTTGCGTTGAGAGATGACTATTCCTGAGTCAGATTGAGCAACTTCAATACCTATGAAGTACTTAAGGCGACCCAAGTCCTTAGTTTGAAAATGTTTGAAAAGATGCTCTTTTAACTTATGAATTCCGTCTTGATTGTCTCCCGTAATGACAATATCATCCACATAGACGACAAGATATACACATTTTCCTTCTGACGAGTGATGATAAAAAACAGAGTGATCAGCCTCACTGCGTATCATGCCAAATTCTTGAACAACTGAACTAAATCTTCCAAACCATGCACGGGGTGATTGTTTTAGGCCATAAAGAGAACGCTTAAGTTTGCAAACCAAACTAGACTCCCCCTGAGCAATAAAACCAGGTGGTTGCTCCATATAGATCTCTTCTTGAAGCTCACCATGAAGAAATGCATTTTTTATGTCAAGTTGGTAAAGAGGCCAGTGACGCATGGCTGCAATTGCTATAAAGAGACGTACAGAAGCAATTTTGGCTACTGGGGAGAAGGTGTCCCCATAATCAAGGCCAAATATCTGAGTATAACCTTTGGCAACTAATCGGGCCTTAAGACGATCCACTTGACCATCAGCACCAACTTTAACTATATACACCTAACGACATCCAACAACGGATTTGCCTGGAGGAAGAGGAACTAGTTCCCAAGTGCCTTGGGACTCCAAGGCAGACATTTCATCAACCATTGCTTGTTGCCAACCCGGTACCGAAAGTGCCTCACTAGTGGTTCTAGGAATAGAAATAGTAGACAAAGAACAGACAAAAGCATAGTGTGATGGAGACAAACGATGATAACTAAGACAAGCATAACGAGGATGAGGATTTCAGGTAGAACGATTACCTATACGAACTGCAATGGGTAAATCCTCAACTGGGGGCGGATCCACGACAAGTGGAGATGCTGGAGGAAGAGGTGAGCCAACGGGAGCTGTATCAGTACCTGCAGGAGTGGAAGAACGAGGACGACGACTATAGACTTGTAAAGGAGTAGGAATTGACTCAAAAGTAGGTGCACTGATATAAGGAATAGGCAGGACATCACAAACACTAGAACTATTATGATCAGAAGGCGAAAAATAAGGTGATGACTCAAAAAATGTAACATTAGGAGTGACATAGTATCGCCCAGTGGTAGGGGAATAGCATTTATATCCCTTTTGCAATCGAGAGTACCCCAAAAAGATGCATTTGATTGACCTAGCTGAAAATTTATCCCTCCCTGGTGTCTTGTCATGAACAAAACAAGTACACCCAAAGGTGCGTAGAGGGAGAGAATACGTGTCAAGAGTTGGAAAAATAATGGAATGGGGAATTTCATGATTCAAAACAGATGAAGGCATACAATTAATCAAATAACAAGCAGTAAGAACAGCATCAGCCCAAAAACGGAGAGGAACGCGATTATGGAGAATGAGAGTGCGAGCAGTCTCAATCAAATGACGATTTTTGCGTTCCGCAACACCGTTTTGCTGGGGGGTGTCTGTGCACGAAGACTGGTGGAGAATGCCATGAGAACTCATAAATTCATTATAAGGAGCAGAAAAGTATTCTTTTGCATTGTCACTACGTAAAATTCGTATGCGAACATTGAATTGATTTTGAACTTCAGCACAAAATTCTTTGAAGATAGAATATAACTCAGAACGTTGTTTCATTAAGAAAAGCCAAGTGCATCGAGAGTAATCGTCAACAAATGTTACAAAATAACGAAAACCTAAAACTGAAGCAACACGACTAGGACCCCAAATATCACTATGAACTAACTCAAAAGGAGACGCAGTGCGATTATTAAGACGCTTGGAAAACGAACTTCGAGTTTGTTTACCCAATCGACATGACTCACACTCTAAAGAAGAAAGAGTGGAAAGACTAGGCGCTAGACGTCGGAGTTTGGAAAGACTTGGGTGTCCGAAACGGTTGTGAATAGTAAGAGGAGACTCAACAGAAGTACATGCAATCAAAGATGGAGGTACATGAAGGTAATACAGCCCTTGTGACTCACGCCCTGCGCCAATCATCTGTCCCGTACCGCGGTCCTGCACCTGAACAGTATCATCAGAAAAGGTAACAGAACAGTTAAGAGCACGAGTTAACTTACTAACTGATATGAGATTAAAAGGACAATTGGGAACAAAAAGAACAGAATCTAAAGATAATGAAGGTAAAGGTTTGACGACTCCAATGCCTTTAGCCTCAGATTTAGACCCATTTGCAAGAGTAATACTGGGAAGACATGCAGAATTGGATATATGAGAGAAAAGATTCTTATTACCAGAGATATGGTCTGAGGCTCCAGAATCAATGACCCAAGGTCCGAGAGAGGATGATTGAGTGATGCAAGCAACAGAATTACCAGTGTTGGTGTAAGGAGCAATTGATGAAGTCTGTTTGGAAGCTTGATACCGGAGGTATTCCTCATAGTCACTTCCAGTTAACAGAATGGAAGAATCTGTATTTTCGGAAATCTTGGGACCTTCACTAGTGTGAGCAACATGCGCTGTACGCGGTTGAGATGGATGGCCATGCAACTGGAAACAATTGTCTTTGGTGTGACCGAGTCGGTGGTAGTAATTGCACTTCCTATTTCCTCTCCTGTAATTGTTGTAGTTATTCTGAGTGCTACGTCCTCCACTTTGTTCTTTTCTTGGGCCAGATTGATATGCAAGCCCAGACGTCTCCGTTTGGGAAGGTTCTGGTATAGTGACTGGAGAAGATACTCGGAGCAGTCGGGCTGAAAAATCTTCCAAAGTAGGAACAGAAGCACTAGCCAAGATTTGATCACGAACATGAGACAACTCCGGGCCGATAGCAGTTAATCCCAAAACCATAAAAAATTTATCTCGTTGAGCTAGTTGTTCCTCTTCAGTTTTGGCGACCGGCATCAATGCATTAAACTCTTCTTTTAAAGATTCTAACCTGCCAATAAATTCAGACATCTCCAGACCAGATTGCTTTAGACTGACCATATTGGACACAACACTGTAAAAACGTTGAATATCATTGGTATAGAGAGCCTTAGCTTTGCTCCACACTAGTTTGCAAGTGCGATAAGATTTATAGATGGTGTATAGTTTAGGGTCAATGGATTGCCACAGAACATTACACAATAGGGCATCAGTCTTTTTCCATTGAACCCTATCTGCAGTAAAAATATCATCACTTATCTTAGTGAGATGATGTTCTACCCCATTCCCCATAAACCATAATTCAACCGAAGCGGCCCAAGACATATAGTTTGTACTTCCGACTAATTTCTCACTAGTAATAATGGGAGAATGAGCCACAAAAGAGGTAAAAGTACCGGTGGAATTCGTACCGGTTTTAGAATCGGAATTCGTCATGGTGACAAAAAGAAATTAGAATCGCTGAAAAATTGGAACTACAACTCCAGCGAAAAGAAGAAGGAAAGAAAAAAAAAGTCATATGAACAGTGCCGGATGAACAGTATCACCAAAACAGTGCCGGTGAACAGTAACTGCGTTGCCGGTAAAGAAAACACGGCAGATACAAAGACAGCAGAAGAAAGGAGCTTTAGGTGTTTTATTTTCACCTAAGGCTCTGATACCATGAAGAAGTATAAGAGTAGAATTGTTGTCTATTATTGAATAGCAACCTATAAATTTATACAAGTCATATGAACAAGGAAAAGGAAACAGGAAAAAAGAAATACTAGAAAAAGGAAACTACCTTATTCTATCTAGAAATAGAAAACTACCTAATTACATTTATATTCCTAATTTATACAGTCTGACACAGTTTCCGGGTTGTCTTTCTTTGGAATAAACACAATAAATGTTCGATTAATCTCCCTTAGAATTCTTCCAGAATTAAGAAAAGATAAGACAACAAGAGAGACATCCGATCCAACACGAGATTTTCAATTATGCGTTCTTAATAAAAGTATTAAAAAAAACAAATATACTTTTTATTTTCATTTTGAATTTTGATCATTTTTTGTATATTCTCATGAATTTGTAACAAACAATGTGATTATTTAAATAAAAAATTCACTTAAAAAATAATTAGTGTCTTTTATAGTTAATTTGACATTACAAACTACTTATCAGCACTTTTTACCCAACAATTCAGATGCCTATCAACACTTTCTTACCAAACACGTAACAATTTATTGTTAAAAAGAGCTGGAGCATATTAATGCTTATAAGCTCTACCTGCTTATCAACTAATTTTATTAAAAAATTAGATTTTACATCAAAGATTTCAACCAAAGAGTAGATCATTAGCTCTTATACTGAAATGCTTGTATATATAAACATGAACACTATCAAAGTGCCTGACTTGATATTATTTAAGTTTTATCATTCATTGTTTTTATTGTGTGTTTTAAAATAATTGAATAGGATATTAGTGTCCTGTGTCCGACATGGGACACACTGTTTTTTTGAAGTGCCCGTGCTTTTAAACCTCTAAAAGGACAGATTAATGAACATTGTTTTATTTTCTTTATGACATTTTTTGTTAGATACTTGGATTATCATTGTGACCACAGCAGATGGTTTGTTGAATCCATATCTGTCGAGTCTTACAATGTTTCTCTATCCTAGGACTGAAACGGCGAGATCTTTTTCAGCAGAAAGTAATCAAATTATCAAATGAGTGTTTACTATTATCACTATTTTTTTCTTTATTGAAATATATGATGAATTAGGTAGCAAGTTAGTTTATTTTGATGTTTTATCACTCAGTTGTAAATATCAACTTACATTATTATAATATTTGTACCATTTATATAATAGGATCTTCAGAAATCAAATGCTGAGTCATCGAGTTCTTTGGATGGCTTCTTTGATGACAAGGGTACTGATACTCCAGAAGTTTCCACAGTTCAACCAAAAGAGGTAGCACCTATTCTTATTTGTGTGAAAGCTTTGCTATTCTTTTTTCCCCTATATTTTTCATTTCCTCGTGATTTAAAACTAACACTTAAACTTGTAAATTGAATTAGTGCAAAACATCAGAAGCACTAAAAGTTGTTGACATAAAGACAGAAGTAATATAGTACCCCCATATGAGAACATATGTATATCGTGTCTATAATTGGAAAATGCAATGTACGGAAAAAATAATTACAACATGGTATCTCTTTTATGAGAATAATAAATAAAAATGCAAAGTTTGCAAAATAAAAATGCATTTCAGAACCAAAGATTGTATTTAAATTCAGTTTTTTCTAATCCATGAGCAACTACATATCCACGTTTCAGATACCCTAAAGTTTTCAGGCTCCAAGTTTTCCATACAGTGCGTAGAGTTATAGATCCATCTGAATTAATTGACAGATGAGGTTTCTCATTCTCCAAGTTTTCTAACAAATTAGGATAAAGAATAGAACAAAACTAACTCAAAACTTATGGTTTGTGCATCAGACAAATAATATATTATTTGAATTTATTCTTGGACATTTGTATCACTCTCTTCCTGGATCACCATTGAAATTGAGGCCAAAGTAATAATCATTCCTTGTCTTTCTTCTCTTGCTAGAGAATCTTTGCCATTGCAGGCTAATATGCTGCATTTTAAAATGGTTGTGAATTTCGTAGTGGGTCATGATCATTGCAAGACTAGCCCTTGTTCCATTTATGATTTGGCTTAACCTTCATGCTCTGGCAGGAGCCTGATGTAGTTGATGGCAGTAATGAAGATAAAAGAGTATCCTTACTGATGATGAACTTCACTATAAATGAAGTCGACTTTGCAATAGATAAGCTTGGTACGTAACAGTTCTCAATACTATGTTAGTCTTTCTGAAAACAAAATTATGCACATTGTGGAATGTACACTTGTTCTTAACAACAAACATTTCTAGGTGAGCTAGTTTTGTAATATTAGTGACCGTCACTTGGATGTACTGTTGCTATCGGTATATTCTATTTTACATCTATCTTTTTTGTTGGTTGCCCAGTGAAATATAATCATTTTACAACATCTGAACATCCAACAACTGGATTCATTTTTATAACTTTCTGATAAGTTACAGAAACTGTGCTGACCTTCAAAAACACACGGGCATGCTTGAAGATACATCATCAGGCACAGGCTTACATATTAAAAGACACTAGCTTGAATCAAGGAGAAGTTGTATGAATGAAATTTAATTATTTATAACGAATTTCTGACGTATAGGTTATACTGACACTTGATTACTTGAATAAGCTAGCCTTTTTCTCTAACTTAAGGCAAGCACCTGATTAGAAGGTCATACATCTAATGGAGTTCGTGGTTGCTATCCAGTTGAATTAAAAAGAGTAATTAATAGTCGCTAAACTTCACTCTAACCCAAAAGTCTGAGCTAATAGTGGAGGACCCAACATTCTTTCAATGTGGGATACTTCAACAATAATATTATAGTTGCTTAGTGTTGGAGATTTCGATTGCTTGGCCAGTAGTAGGTCTTTTCTTGATCTATACATTTTAGGTAATTGTAGCCTGTAGGCATGTCCAGGGAGAGCATACACTATGTTACATCATCTTGTGCATAATATAACTTCTATTCTAACGCAGTGGCACTTTTATATTCCTGTCATAATGTCTAATGTTGCATATCAGGTGAAAACGCCCCTATTAATGAAATGGTAGACTTCATCATTGCGGCCCAGATAGCTGAAAAGTATGAAAAGGAAGTAGAAGAGACAACTAATGGTGATGAGGAAAATGAGGTATTTAATGGTCCTTTAGTACAGCATGAGAAGTAACTAACTTCATGATTGATTGTATGGGCATTATTACCCTATTTTGGCTGCATAACACCTAGAAATATCATGATAAGAAAAAAAGAAGAAGAAAAGGATTGAAAGAGAACGAGAATAATTCAAATATTGTATACTTTATGGGTTGGTAGGGTCTTTTTTTTTTTCCTGTTTTCCAATTGTTAAATATTTGGTCTTGTTGGTTGTTGGAGAAGAATGTGAAATTGAAAATATGGATTACAAAAAGTCTGCGGTCCACTACTTATTGCATGCTTAGCTGTGATATGAATTTCAATTTTCTTAATTTTACAACCTAATAGGCTTATTAGAACCTTTGGGTTTTTTTTTTTTTTTCCTAAAATAAAAAGGCCTAAGATGTAGTCCAATTTTAATATGGCGCCCCTATTTGCCCCACCCCATGTGCCTTGACAAATGACACCATAAAAACGCGCCTTTCAGAAATAGCCATGCAATGGGTGGCTCATAGCGATGACCATGCACCGGGCATTGGGCCATGATGCAAACCATTTGTGACACTGATTATAATAGGTACACATATGCACAAACTTGGTAGTTGATGGTTATGAGAAGCCTTCTCCAGCATGGTAAATTAACTGAGAAATTAGGAAAAGTATCTGTTCCGATAATTCCCATAGTGAAGGGAACAAGGATTTTCAGCATATTTGTGGCCATAAATTGAACTTCTTGACATCAGCATAAGAAATGAGGTCAGGTAACTAATAATTGTCCAATAGGGACAGAATGCGCAGATCATGGATCCCTCTTTCCCTTGAAGCACTCAGGTTACGTTTGGTACGTAGTAACAAAATGGAATGGAATGCGCATTCCAGCTAGAAAAGCTTTCTACCTTGAATGCTCATTCCATGTCATATGTTTGGTATAACCCAGATTTAATTTCTATTC
>JAYMSZ010002070.1:0-12740 GCA_036897665.1 Pelargonium citronellum
ACCCGTCCGGATCCATAATTTTAAATGAGGTGTCACCATCTTATTAGTTTGACTGATATAACTTTATATCAGTTAACTGATACACATTTTACTCTATATGAAAAATATAAGTAGTATATTTTTATTTGATTTCATATTTCTTTTGTGGCACAATGCATATTGATTTTTAAAGAGAATTTGTTCAACAAAGAAATTGAATCTTTTTAATATTATGTCTTCGGGTGACACAATACACCATCAGTCTTTACCTTTGGAGGTTAAATTTTGAATTTTGGGTCCAGCTTATTTTTGGTTTGGATGGAAGAAATCTAATATATAAACAACTCAAAAGGGGTGTGTATTAGTTCGTGGTTCGGGTTTTACAAGCATAAACGTGCGAATTTGACCAATTCCAAAACTGGTCGAGGCCTAAATTAACAAAAATAATTATATGGCATGAACTCACAAGTTTCTTAATCGGGTTTGGCTTCAACTTGTTCACTCTACTCCCTCCGAAAGCAGTAAAAAATGAGTGGAAAGAACACTTGCATTAGATTCTCACTCAACACATCTTTGAGAAGAGAGATAATTTGAACTGCAACTTGAATGAATATTAGTCTATGTGTGGTAAAAAGATTTAAAAGTGTCAACCGCGAGTTTACGGTTCCGCTTAGGCACCTTATAATTTAGACCGAAAAAAGAGTTCTATTTTTGTACAAAAAATGCAATAAAATATATGATACTTATTTTGGGTCGTCTTCGTTGTACCTCTCATGAGAAACTCATTCTCGATCCGATTCAGTTTGATCTGATCCGGCTTAAACAAATGACTAAACCAACTTACTTATTGTGTAACACTAGTCAATCCTGTGGCCTGTAGGGATAAAATAAAATTGAGATTATTTTCTTCCCCTTTCCACATTTTTACCAAATAGAAAAAAATCAATTAATTATTTGGTTAATCGTAGCTAATACACGCTCTCAAAGTACGCGTGGTTAGGGGTTAATGAGAAAGTCTCATTGGAGCAAGTGAAGGGCGTCCCTGTTAATCAAACTCGCGGGCGTCCCGATCGTTTCCGACTTTCCACCCCCAACCCTTCAAAAAATTTCCCTCACTTTCCTTCATTTTCTCGCCATCCAAACACCCACACACACTCCAATTCAGCTTGATAAGGTAATATTTATTTACAATTCATTCGTCAAAAACCGCATTTATTTTGCAATTTTTGGCACATGAATCAGCTCCAGCGATACCAAATCCTTTCTCTTTATGAATTTTCCATTAATATCGATTTTCTAGTAAATATAACAGTTTCTTCTTCTGATTTTATTGTTCTAGGTTTTTATCAGGCTATGGTAGAGCTTGAGAGCTCCAGGTGCAGTTCTGATTTCTCAGGCAGCTTTTCTAGTGTGGCTTGTATTCAGGTAAAGCCTCTACAGTTCCGTCTTGATCATTTTAGCGCCATGAATTTTGTGTACTACCTTTTGTTTTAGTTTATTTTTGTGCTCAATTGATGAAATTTATGCTGTTTTAGAGTTTTTGTGGGTTGTTGTAACTTGTATGGGCTCAATCAGTGGGAAAACTGTGATTGATATATGAAAAATTTTATGCTCATTTTGTTTGTTTCTGGCGTCTATGGAATTGACATTGCTCTATCGTATTGTATTGTAATCTATGCAGATGGCAATGATGAGAAGCTGAATGTTTTATTGGATCAAAGTGATTAGTGAACGCTTTATAATTGGTTTGTTTGAGCGTCAATGACAATTGTTTGAATGTGTGTATCTATTGGATTGTTGGGGTGTGAGTATCAATAAACTTGATCAGGTAGTGTAATAAGATTGACTGTGTTGCTCTGATATGCTTGTGCTTTTGTGGAACTACAATAATATGTAGAGGAAATTGACGAAGTTTAATTGGCATCCGAATTATCTTTTCCAATATCAGCAAAATGTATTCGGAATATAACAGGAACTCTAACTTGCGGATATTTTGGTTGTTCACTGAACAAATCTAGGTATATAGGTAAAGATTGGCTATGACACTTTGTAAGTTGAGAGAGAGAGAGAGAGAGAGAGAGAGAGAGAGAGCTTTGGAACAGTTTTGTAACATCCCTAATCACACTCCTTAAAACGGGAAATTGATTAATTTTATTACATCTAAATATAGTTAACCCTCAGTTTGTTGAAGTTAATCCGTAGTTTCTTATTTTGAAGTGAATTCGCAGTTTCTTATTCTTTCGAAAATTGGAATACCTACTACGGTTTATTACCATTTGTGGGTTGATCACCAGCTATATTTATTTATCGATTAGAAAAGTAAGTCTATGAATGTGCTTATTATGGATATGATTTCCACTTAACTTTAGACCTTGAGAATTAAATTTTATCTTGACGCGTCTTTCACATTGAAGAGGGAAAGGGATACGGGATACCCATACTAGATTTCCACTCAACAAAGGCTTCTCCAAATATGGAATGGGAAAAATGATTTCTTTAAGACATCCTTGGAGAAACTTGGAAAATTAGTATTAGATTGAGTGATGCAAGTGTGACGATGTCTGATGTAATGTAAGTATTGGCTTCAAGGCAACCCTTTGCATTTGGAAAATAAAAATGAATATCAGCTACTACAGAGATATGAGCATATTTGGACAGTTTGACCTCTTTTTCCTTGAGGGGGACCTTTAGTAGACTCGATAGATCAAATAGGATATTTGAACAATGCTCCAAGTAGCGGACCAGTAAAAAAGAGTGCCCAGTGCCAAGCTCCCAACATTGCGAGGTTTGTGGAAAAGTAGAGGACAAGGCATTCTATTTTATGAAGCAACTTAATTGTGCAATAGAGTGATAGACTTCTATTATCATCCGGCTTTAAACACTAGGTGCCGTCAAGGGGGAACCTTGTTGATGCAATCATTAGGATGCCAAACGACCTGCAATAGAACTTGTATATGATTCATCCATTTGGAGGTAATATGATT
The DNA here is from genome assembly GCA_036897665.1 of Pelargonium citronellum. Lineage (NCBI taxonomy): Eukaryota > Viridiplantae > Streptophyta > Magnoliopsida > Geraniales > Geraniaceae > Pelargonium > Pelargonium citronellum. The sequence goes on from JAYMSZ010002070.1 coordinate 2,964, forward strand.
GCCCTATAAATGAAAAGAGTTTGGAGCAAGTCCATCAATGATGTCCCCCTCATGTAGCTGTTGTGTTCCTTATGAATGAAGCCACTTTGTCTTTTGGGTCAGATTCTTGTAGATTACGGATTACCTGAAGCTCTCATTTGTAGATCCATGATTGGCATGTACTTGAAGTGTCTTGCAATTGCTATCTCCACTTATTGCCAAATCTTTCAAAACATATTCATTATTTGACTTAATCCAATTTTATTACAACCAACCATATATGTTAAATATGATTTCAAATTGATTGTTAGCCCAATCCGACCTTATGAAGGGGTGAATAGCATTTAGATGGCTCTGCTTTCTTTGGTGTTTGACTCTCTCTCTCTCTCTCATTATGAAAACAATGTTACTCTACCAAAGCAGTTCTTCTCCTACTTCGATCTTCAAGTAAGTGTGGTTAAGTAGTTCTGATGCTTAAATTTTACTAGTTTTTGTTCTTCAGCCATTTCCCCCCCTCTAGGTTTTTGCTCTCTGCCATTGCCAATGGAAACTGAAGGTCAAACTGAGCTTACAGTGCAAAGAAAGATGCTTCCTCCAACACCTCAAACTTTTAAGGATCGTGAAGAACTCATACAATATGTTCGTGATTTTGGTGCTGCTCAAGGTTATGTGGTGACTATTAAGAAGTCTAGGAAGGACAGAAGAGTCATCCTTGGTTGTGATAGAGGAGGTGTTTACCGGAACCGGCGTAAGCTTGAGGAAAGTCAGCGCAAAAGGAAAGCATCTTCGCGCCTTATAAACTGTCCCTTTGAAGCCATAGGTAAGAAGGAAGATGATGAGTGGATACTTTCAGTAAAAAATGGGGAACATAACCATGAAGCTTTGAAAGACATGTCAGAGCACCCCTATAGTCGCCGCTTTACTGAGGAAGAAGTTAGGCAGATCCAACAAATGACTGAAGCTGGTGTAAAACCGCGTCAAGTGCTTAAGGCTCTGAAGCAAACTAATCCAGAATTGCAGTCGACTCCAAGGCATTTGTACAACCTTAAAGCTAAAATCCGTCAGGGAAATATAACAGGTCAGATCCCCCTATTCATGCCTTTTCATTTAAAAGTAGATCATGTGGTGGTGCATTGCTATTGTCCCTTTACTTATTTCATTTATGGTTAATGTTGATTGATTTGGATTAATTGGCAGTTAAGCAGGTAATTAGAATGTATAAAATCATCTTTAGACAAAAAATATAAACTAATGAGAAACAGATAGTAATTGACAATGATAACTAAGCCAAACTGTGACGGCCCTTATGATATGGATATGATTAGAAAAAGCTCTCTCTCTCTCTCTCTCTCTCTCTCTCTCTCTCTCTCTCTCTTTCACACACACACACACATTATTTGATTAGTTTCTTGAACTTGCAGAGAAAAGTTTCAAGACCTGGAGACCAAACAGATCTGTTTCTGTGAACACAACTTCTTCTGAGGCATCGTTTAAAGAAACTTATCATCCAGTAAGTTTGTTGTGTGATCAACCTTTTCTTTAGTGTACTTAGTTTAAACTTTTTGATGGTTCACTCTCTTGTCCCTCTTTATTGATGAATTGGCATATCAAATTTATAACTCTTGCTTAAATCAAAATGTAGCTTAAGGTTCCTAATTTTATTGGAGGGAAATTTGTGGATTCACAAGGTGGTGCTATAGTTGATGTTATAAATCCTGTAAGTGCCAGATGCCATAGATTTCTTGATATTTAAGTCTTCCATTTAGTTCTAGTACTTGTGTGCATATTGACTTGTTTAACTTTGTGTGCTAATTAGGCAACACGAGAAGTTGTTTCTCAAGTTCCTTTAACTACCTTTGAAGAGTTCCGGGATGCAGTTAGTGCGGCCAAGCAAGCTTTTCCTTCATGGAAAAACACACCCGTTACGATTCGTCAACGTATAATGTTCAAACTCCAAGAGCTTATCCGCAGAGATATAGTAAACATATAAAACTTTACTTAAATACTTTTCCTTTCGGTGCATTTGTGGATATTGATGGACCATGCACTTAATTTCCAGGACAAGCTTGCTATGAATATTACTACAGAACAGGGCAAGACTTTAAAGGGTGCTCAAGGAGATGTGCTCCGTGGTCTAGGTCAGTTGTTGCATTTATTTTGATTCAAGGAGATTGATTACAACTTATTCTGCATTGTTGTAACTGAGTATCCTTACCTTTTTATTTTTAATTTTTAATTTTATTTTTTATAGAGGTAGTTGAACATGCTTGTGGAATGGCAACTTTGCAAATGGGGGAGTTTGTCCCTAATGCATCTAATGGAATTGATACATACTGTATTAGGGAGCCACTTGGTGTTTGTGCTGGGATATGCCCCTTTAACTTTCCTGCAACAATTCCCTTGTGGGTAAGTTTTCCATGATTCATGTGTCTTTTGTTTTCCCTTTCTATCTCGTTACTAAAAGATGTTGAATAGTACACCTCATTACACTTCATCTTTTCTTGATATATCAAGATGCTTATCTCTTAAATCTTATGATTTTGGACTAGGATAGAAAATTTGGAAGTGTGCTGGATATTGATACTCTAAAGCATTTCTGCATTTTGTATTATTTACTATAACCTTTGCTTGTGTAAATTACGGTGATACATCTGCACCATGTCTTATGTTATGTTCCATATTTTAGATGTTTCTGTTTACGTATTGTGGAAAAAGAGGGACTAGAGTTCTGTTCTAAAAGTATATGTATGGCTTATGCAGATGTTCCCAATTGCTGTTACATGTGGCAATACATTTGTTCTGAAGCCATCTGAAAAAAATCCAGGTGATGTTTCCCTACTACTGCTGCATGTTCATATTGTTGGTTTGGTGGTCTAAATCACTTGATGAAAATTTCTGGAGATATCAACTTCTTCTAAATGAAGTGGATTCAGTTTTTATGTTATTCTAGTTACTGGCACCCCATGTTATTAGCTGCATAGTAGCTGTAATATGTGAAGATTTTATGCAATTACAAACTAGAATACATTGTGGGCTAGCATTCTGAACTGATTTCGCAGAAGCTGTCTAATTGTGAGGACAATTGACTAATAATAACAAAAGTCTCTTGAATTTGCATATGCTATGCTTCCCAGTGACTTCATGTAAAGCGCATTTGTGTTTGTCCATGTAAGATTACCACTATGGTACTTCATTAATTTTTTTGGTATTCCACAGTTAATGGATGCATTTTCAGATGCATATTCATCTTACTATATCTGCTAACTAGTGCACCTGCATGGAGCACTGTATTTTCTTAATTGTATTATCAGTTCAAATATGGCTAATGTGATCTATTTTTCTGTTGGTTCAGGGGCTTCAATGATACTTGCAGCATTAGCAATAGAGGCAGGTTTGCCAGATGGTGTTTTAAATATTGTTCATGGAACACATGTAAGTTTTATTCAAAATCATTTGCTTGATCATAATACATTTTATATAGGGTCATGCAACTGAAAATTTTAATTTAGAATATTAATTATTCCATGATTTGTGACCACTTAAGGTGCGTAAACTATATGCAATAGGATTTAGGTCTTGCTTTCATCCAATGATCATATCCTTTGCATAATATGAATTCATGATTTTAGCTACGGTTAACTCTCAATTATGTATTTAGTCTGGCTTTGACTTCAATTCTGTTTTTTCTTTGGGTGGATTTTGAACAGGATATTGTTAATCATATATGCGATGATGATGATATAAAAGCTATATCATTTGTTGATTCAAGCGCTGTAAGTTCTCTCTCGTATTGTTGTCTTTGTGCTTACAAATATCATGTACTTTCAACCTTACATTCCCAGCATCTTCGTTTAATGTATAATTTCGTTTTCTATATCCATTTATTTTTTTTAGGTTGTTTCATTGTAATTTTCTGTGTAACTGATCTTTGTCATCAATTTCCAGATTTCTTTGATAGAGTTGTCACTCAAAGTCTATCTGTCTATCTAACTTAGATATAGGTGTTTAGAAAATTAAGTTTATGATATTTTCTGCACACATAATCGTGTAAATATTCTAAATGGCCCCAAACAATATGTTTTTTAGTTTCTTCCATTTATCACTTTTTTATCATGACCTTTTGTTATTTATTATTGTTTAACTTGAACATACTATTGATATAAAACTGTAAGATTTAGTTAAGAATTATCTTTTCTCATTTCTGTCTTGTTTTGTCTATTTTCAAGGCTGGCATGCATTTATATGCGAGGGCAGCAACTAGGGGAAAACGTGTTCAGGTGAAGTCTCTTTCTCTCTCCGTCTCTCTTCCATCTACCCTCCTAATTTGGAAAAATTTATGTTTAGTATCTCATATTCTACTGCAATGGTTCGCTGATTGGTCATGTTTAAATCCTTAGTCAACTATAGGAGCAAAAAATCATGCAATTATCATGCCTGATGCAAGCATGGATGCTACTTTGAATTCTCTAGTTGCCGCAGGCTTTGGTGCTGCAGGACAGAGGTGCATGGCTCTCAGCACTGCTGTCTTTGTTGGTGGTTCAGCACCATGGTATAATGATTCATTTACCTGAACTTTTAAGCATCTTGTTACGCCTTTTGTTTTCTTTTTGGATTTGCTATCTCTGGTTTTTGCAACCTAAATTTGCATCGTGTTCCAGATCTCGTATGATACTCCAGTTTATCCTCCCTCCAGCAGCCTTTGATGTCTTAATACCCTTTTAATTTTTGTAGCCTTCTATTAGCGATTGTTCCATAACAATAGTATTGTCTTATCTTGTATTCTCATAACAACTCTACTATTTGAGATTAGATTGCCTTAATTCTCTTGTTGATACCTAGCATGTAATGATGCTTTCATGAAATTTGAGTTGTTTGTGTGTGTGCATATATCAACAAGGGTGCTTCATCATGTATTTCCAGGGAAAAAGAACTCGTGGAGCGTGCCAAAGCACTTAAGGTGAATGTTGGAACAGATCCCAGTGCAGATGTTGGTCCAGTGATTAGCAAAGAGGTACATACATACCTCTTGAAACATACCATTTAATCTATGTTGCTAAAATTTCACAAAAATGAAATATACTTTCTGTTTTTGTAATTTATAAGTTAAAACTTTGTATCATGTTAAATTCTACGATATTTTATTACCAAGATTCATGCATTTCTTAAGGTAATGGTGCCATAGCTTGACTTCTGCATTTTCAGGGTCATTTTTATTTTTAATATTCGACTATGTGTTTGTTTCCGTTTGTTCTTGAGATGCTTCTTGAATTTTCAGGCAAAGGATCATATCTACAGATTAGTACAGAGTGGTGTTGGAAGTGGCGCAAGACTAGTTCTTGATGGGACAGATGCTCTGGTACTAGTTTTTCTTTCTTATTCACTTATATAAAGTTACTATAGTTCATTTTCTGCACCTAAGTCTGACTGATGACAACCACTCAACCCTTGAGTTGGCCAAATTCTGCTCTTTCTATCTTTTTGTACTCTATTCTATTTGGCACTTGATTTGGGGAAACTCTTCCTCTATAATACGGTCTTTATGTCATTTCCTGAGTTGGGATGCTCAATGCTTTGTGATTAACTTGCCTGTCACAACATATCTGACTATTCTGAACCTATGTAGGTTCCTGGATATGAGAATGGGAATTTTGTTGGCCCTACTATATTATGCGATGTGACAAGCAACATGGAGTGCTACAAGGTATTTATTCCCATGCTTCTTTGCCTTATATTCAGAATGGATGGGCTTCAGTAATTATGATTCCCAGTGAAGAAGAGTTGAACCAAAGATCTTGGCATATTCTTGACTGCACTGTATTTTGTGTTTGAGCAGGAAGAGATTTTCGGACCAGTCCTCCTCTGTATGCAGGTATTTTGCTCTCTCTCTCTCTCTCTCTCTCTCTCTTGTACATATTGGAGATTGGTTGACAAGTGTTTTTCTTGTTTGTTGACAAACAGGTTGACAGTCTAGAAGAGGCCATAACCATTGTAAACAGAAACAAGTACTTCTCTTGAGTCTTAACTCTACATTCTGTGTTTTTGTTTCATGTTTTAACGTCCCACTCAGAATTGGTTGAATTAGTTGGGGTGCCAATGCATTTCCAATAGACTGTACGGGTAAGTCTTTTATTGTATATAATTTTTTGGAAGTGATGAGAAAATTCCCTCCTTAGACTTAAAACTCTTGGATAGTTGAACTTTTATGATAACATGTTTGCAATCCAGATTCATCCGTAATTCCTCCTTCTATTTGTATGTTTATTTGATTTATCTTCTATCTTCCACAGGTTTGGTAATGGAGCTTCTATATTTACAACATCTGGTGTTGCTGCAAGGAAGTTTCAGAATGAAGTTGAGTCGGGGCTGGTACGCTGACTCTTTTGCGCGAAAAAAAAAAACTAGAATTGTTTTATGGAAAAGTTATCATGAGTCACTCTCTTTTACCTAATATTTAGTCTCTTATGCCCCCTTAGTCTCTTACTGTTTGAAACAAGGCAAATGCTTGCTAACATATACACATACATAAATGGGTTTCATGCTCACAAATCAAAGCCTGAATAGACGTATATGCCTTAAATTTCTGGCTTTATGAGGCTGAACTAGTGGGAGACCTTGTGATATATTCTGCGAGAACATCCTTGTGATAGTCTAATTGTTTTTTTACTACATTTATCCTTGTCACATGATTGCCGATTGTTGACACGAGTTTCATCCGATTCAGGTTGGGATCAATGTTCCTGTTCCAGTTCCGCTGCCTTTTTCCTCATTTAATGGAACAAAGGCATCTTTTGCCGGTGATCTGAATTTCTGTGGTACGATCTCTCTCTCTTCACTCTCCTTTTTGTTAAACTTAGTTTCTTCCCAAACCGTGTAACATTCGCTTCTCAGAGTCGAGTACTCTAGTCCCCGCGACCCCATACCATACAACGATGGGGTAGAGCCCGGTGAGGCTAGTAGTTAGATCTCCCGTTGTGAGGCAGAAGGTTCTGTGTACCTTTTGCTCTCTGTTTCCCTTGTCACTTTCCTTTGTGTAACCCGTCACAGGGCACCTTTTGAGTTATGAATGAAATTGATGTGCATGGTTTTGAGTTCTTTGGTATCCTCTTCTATTTCTAATTGCAGGCAAGGCAGGTGTGGAATTTTATACCCAGATCAAAACCATAGCACAACAATGGAGTGATTTGCCTTCTCTAGGAATGCTGTTATCTATGCCTCCGTCATCCAGGCGAGAAGGGTCTTCTGCAATACCTCATACATCCGAGACAGGCTTACCTACTCGAAGACTATCACCAGCAGCCATGCCTTCAGAATCTGAGGTGGATTCAGAAAGCCGTGCAGTGCCACTCCCCACCCCTCTTACATCCGAGAGAGGCTTACCAAACCCAGAAGTCCGAGAAGAGTCTCTGGCATTGCCTTCCACATCTGAGAGAGATCTAGCAAGTCGAGAGATGTTTGTAGCTATGACTCCAGCTGCAACACAGAGGGATACACCAAGCCAGGGCGTAACCCTAGCCACGCCTCCAATATCCGAGAGAATGTACATGCCTCAAACATCTCAGTGGAACGGAGCTTTACCCATCACATCTCAGCAGCCCGAAACCACTACTTCCGAGAGGATTTACATGCCTTCATCTCAGAATACGGATGGTCCTAGGGCTTATGCGCCAACGTGTCCGGTAACTTCCGAGAGGGTTTACATGCTATCTGCACCTCACGTTAGCGAAGATTCTGCTATGTTCCCAACTTCCGAGAGAGTTTACATGAATGCAACATCTCAGAGAACTGATATTGCCTTGCATCCCACTTCCGAGAAGATATACATGCCGGGGATATCCCAAAGGCACGATAATATTGCACAGGGTCCTCAACAGGCTGATCCTGTACCTTCAACGACGTCTGAGAGGATGTATATGCCGCCAATAGATCAGAGAAATGCAGGTATGACACCAACATCAGATAGGTTATACGCGTCTGCCGGAACAGCTCAGACTCAGAGGATGTACCCACAAAACCCAATAATTCCAATAGATGACTTCAGTAGGCAAGGAGCATCCCATTCTTTGCCTACATCTCAGACTCAGAGGTTGTAGCTCATTGTAACATAGCTCAATGATATTTATTTTCTTGTTTAGGAGACCCAGGGAACTTTTTTGTTTTTTCTTCTCTTTAGAACCACAGTCTTAAGGTTTTAAAAAGGGTTTTGGCTCATGTATTTTCTCTGAACTAAGTGGAGTGGCTTGGGAGTTGTGAATTTAGGGTCTTTGGTGGTTTTGGAAATCAAGTTAAATGGCACAATGAAATCATACAAACTTGAATTTCCTATAAATATTTAATATAGAGATGCACAAATGAGAGACAATTTTCGAGATAATGTATATATATACTCTTGTATTTTTGTGGTCACGTACTGTATCAATTTTAAAAAATAATAATTGATTTGTTACTGTCAAAAAATAATTGATTTGTTAATCGGATATTTTATCAGTTCATACGTAACTAATTTTTTAGAAAGAAAATGAATTAGCCACCATTTCTTATGCGACGGATTCTTATGCTTTAGCGATGAAAATTCAGTCGCAGAATGACCCCGCATTAACTCAAACCATACAATTACAGTTTCAAATTAAGACATCACCAAGACTCAAGATAAAGCTAAACTGCCTCAACATTATTGTTTCAAAAGCAAGACATTCATGTTTATTCAAGCTAATTGTGCAATCAAAATGATGACTTGACTCACAAGGGAAGAACTGAGCCACTACTCATCTTTCATGGAAAACACTCTATCAAAACCACTCTTCATCAATACTGTGTACAATCTTGAGCTTCCTCTACCAACACCACAGTTGTTGAAACTTGACTTTCTCTTCAACTCTGAACCAAAATCCTCATGATTCCTCCTCAATGGCTCACCAACCTCACCCTCCTCATAATCACCTTCATCAATTTGTATTGATATTAATTGCAGATTCAAGAGAACCCTCAACTTCAGTCTCATTCAAAAACAGAGCACCTCCTTGCTCTGTTTCTTGATCACCACTCGCAACATAACTTCTAAATTTCAATACATTGATACATACCGCCCGATCATGTTGTCTCCATGTGTGATCTCCAGTCCGCTTGAAGTTTGGTATGTCGAATACCTAAACAAGAGTGCCAATTCGATTCAAGTTGCACGTGAAGGAAATTGTCAAGTGATGTCTAAAGTCACCTATTTTTTTATTGATTATCTAAATCTTTGCATGTCTATGTCACATGGTATGATCGGGGCTAGCAGTGGGCCGTAGTAGACAAGAGCCCACCATGATGTATTTGTATGTCTATGTCACGTGGAACGACCAAGCTAGGAGTGAGCCATAGCAGGTAAATATCTACCCTACCTTAATAAATATTATATTTTTAATGGTTGAATTGACGTTGACAATACACGTATGGAGGGATGGTTATCTCCAAGTCCGACGCAATCAACACCACCCAATGTAAGACTTTAATATCACGTCAAACGATGAGCAAGAGCACGACACAATGGACAATTATTATGAGACCTTAACCAGGGATCGATACAAGGAACATGATAAACATGTCCACAATTGGGCAACACTCGAACATTCTCGTCCTCCTCGAACTCGCCGAGGCAAACAGAGCACTCTGTTTCTTGAACCTCTGTTTCTCCTATTCTGTACTTGCGGACACTAATGGAGGAGTCAATGACGGATTCCTGGAGACCGTCCGAGTTCGCGCCCGGTCCGCGTCGCAGATCGGCGTGGGTGCGGCGGGGGGGGGGGGGAACAGAAGGCG
>JAYMSZ010002071.1:0-12739 GCA_036897665.1 Pelargonium citronellum
AATCAAGAGACTGTCGTCGCTTTGAAATCAAGAACAGCCGTAACCAAACGAAAACTCTATTCGACTCTTAAAACGGCAGAGAAAAGAGAGACACAAACCCTAAAGTTTTTCACGTTTTCTTTTATCACATGGGCAATATTTAATTCCTATAAAATATTTAAAATGACCCTTTATTTTATTTAGTAAAGACAATTCTTTCTTTACATTCATTCTACAATTTTAATATTAATTATCAACACTTTCTTGCCTATTTGGTTAATTCACTTAAAATATTATAATTAACTATTTAAGCCTTTTCCTTCTTTCTTTTTTCCAAGTCAAAAGTAGATTTTAAATTGTTGATTTTGCCTTCATAATGTAGATTTTGTTCATACAAGTGTGCTCAATTACACTCGTGAATTATATATGAGTTTCAAAATGTGTAATTTTTATTTTTTAGACCAACCATCTTTGATTTTTATACAAGTTACATTAAAAAAATTATGTCCATTTAGAAATTATTTTTAATTCATATAATTTTGCGATAACATTTTATTTTGTTATTATTTCTTGTAATAATTGGGGTTTAACTAACATATACACACATATCTTCATTAAAAGCTCGAGGACTGACACAATTAGTGAACTTAAACATGTTACTTTATGCCGTGTTCATTTCAAGTTTTTTTTTTAACACATGTCGTGTTTATCTCAAGTTAGTGCACTTAAACACGTTATCTTCGTATTATATATATTCGTCTCAAGCTTTATGCTGTGACACAATTGTCAACTCTTAAGAAAATATCATAATTTTCGTTGTGGACCATGAAAGATGATAATATATAAATGATGCACCAAGCCACCAACATATCAGATTGATCTATATGTGGTATGATCTAATATTGTTGACTCATTAATTTTGTTTTAACATGAAATATTTATATATTTTTTTGGATAATACTTATAAAATAATTAAATGTAGATATCCAACAGAATTTCCACAAGTAAAATGATACTTTTTTATAATTAATTAAATATAATTTCATGTGGCACATGCTTATCCATTGATTTGAGTTTGAAATTTATGGATAATATGGATAAAAAGCAAGATATAAGCAAAGTCAACAATTACGAATTTAACTTTGCCTACTTCTTTTCTTCTTTTAAGAAATAAATAATATATAAAAAAATAGAAATTGAAACCAACATGATTATTTTACGGGTTGATTATATACTTATTTATGAGCGGATTGACACAAATAGATAACCCACCTAGAAATTTAGGTTCAAAATTACATGACGATTTAAATTAATAGGTTAAAAATTGCACGACACGATCTAATATATTTGACATACTATTATATGTGTTGCGTGATATATTTATTTAAACGGATTAGTTGATGCAAACATGACATGAGTAAGTAAATGGATTTGGTGATTCAACACATACGATTCGTTGAATCCAAAATCAGTAATATTTATGTTGTGTTTGTCTCAAGTTACGGTCATGACTCAAATTGTTAACTCTGACGACGAAATGAAATATGAATAAAAAAATTAATTAAACTCATATATGTTGGTTGGATCTTTTGTTTTAAAATGTTAATTTAGAAGAAAGTGTGTATATATAATCTACCTACTTATTGAAATTTCTATGGATAAAAAAAAATTCCCAAGTCAAGCTTATGGACTTGAAATGTATGATTTACAATTCAACTTGAACACAAATTTATCTATTTCATGAAGAACAAGCTACAAGTCAAAGCAAAACATTAAGAAATATATTATTATAACATGTCTCAAATATTTGTATAAATAATGTCAAAAAAGTTGGACATAACACATCAAATGGTGGAGTTGTATTAATTATATGTACATGTTAAATTGTTGTTCGTTTAAATTTAATTTTATGTTTTTAAAATATAAAATATGAACATATATGTCAAATATATTATCACGTCATTTTATATAAAATTAGAGACGGATAATTTTTTTGTGTGTTTAGAAAGTCAATATGATTTTTATTACAAATAATTAAATAAGTGATTTAACTAAAAGCCTAGTTTAATGACTTAGGCCCAAACTATAATCTTACTTTAAGAAGTCCCTTCACTATAAAGTCTAAACCTACTGTAGCATATAGTCCCTGAATTACTTTTTAGAAACATTTCAAGACAATATGTTTTTTTTAATGAATGAATTTGTTTGGATGGTCCCTCATTATCTAAATCATTAGTCCACAAAATAAAAGTTAATACAATTAATTTTACTTTTAACTTGTCAACAACAACAACAAGAAAAAATGTAATTATTATTATGTATAATTGTCCATAGTGATAACAAATTCATATTTATGTGTAGTGTTTGCATCTTATATACGAAGAGTTTAATATATTTTCAATAAATCAATCAAAGAGCCGAACCAATTGTTAAAGGAGATAAATTATTTATGTGGCATAAACGCATTATAATGACGAGCGACGTATAGTTTTTTAACATGATGTGTTATACGAACATACAAACATCCGATATTGATCCAAAATTTTGAGGGTACAAATCACATAAATTGAATTGACCAAATTTCGAGTCGATTTCAAATTGGTTGTTTCTTGGAAAACCGCGTGTCAAGTTAGGCATACCACGCCATCCCCGTACCATTTGCATGTAGAATCGTGTTTCCGACTGCTGACTCAGCCGAAAACCGCAAATTGAACAAACCGCACCTCTTTTCATAACGAGTTTGAATTGCGCATTTTCAACCCATAATCCAAATTGTCATCTATACGATGTTATAAAAATGTAAACTTTATCCATAAATAGACTACACGACTCATTTACACATAAATCTTAATTAAACTAATTATGCATGTTCAACACAAACACAATAGAATCAAGTATCGTGTTTGTGTTGAGTCCTAAATTCTAAACCCTAAATTACATTCTTAGGCAAATGTAGACTCAATTCAAATTTCAGCACTTGACATAATATCAACGTCATGGTTAGACTCATGAAAATTTATAATTTATATTAAACGTGTAGCACAATTATATAATATAGTCAACAAAATTATAAAGAAAATATGTGAAATTATTATAGTATTTAAATGTTAATTTGATATCTTATATTACATCATCTTTAAAGACTCATTTTACATTGGACTCTTTTATTATTTTATTTTTTTGTAATCTCATCCATAATTTTGTCAATGTTTTTTTTTACACACAATTAAATATCTCCACAAAAAAAATAAATATATTAGAACATTAAACTGGCTGGGCCTCTTATTGGGCCAATTTTTCCTTATTGGGCCGATATGTAAACAAGTTGGGCTTTACATTGTCTTAACCACACCCACCAAAACGACGTAGTTTAGTTGCTTACCCTTCTCTTTCCCTGAACATGACTCGAGGAGTGAGAGACTGAGAGAGTGGTGGTGGTGGTTGCTTCCTCGTTGGATTTGGATCCAATTTCCGAGCAATTTGGTCTCAATCTCGATGAATCCAAGAGACCCTTTTCATGTTTTCACGTAAAAAGGAGGAAAAAAGGATTCTTTTCCCGTAGTAGAGGGAGCTTTTGCCAATGGTTCCATTTCTGAGCACACTTCGTCCCTCTCCTACTTGTTTACTGTCCAGTTCTGTGCATTTCAGGCACCAAATTCGCCTCTCCAATCGCTCCGTCTCAGTTCCCAGAAATGGGTTCGCGCCGTTCAGGCGGATTCTTCAAGCTTGCCTCCAATCCAGTACGTTTTGCTTTGCTAATTCTTGTTCAGTTTCAGTTACCAGAAATGGGTTTTGTTTAGCTTTTGTGTAGAATTTGTATTTTGAATCTCTTCTATTGCTTTAATTGACGTTCAATTTTGATTTGGAATGGGTTTTTATGAATACTTGTTTTCTGGGTCTGAGTGGTTTTTGATGTAATGGTTTGCTTAAACTATGACTTGTTTGTTGTATGTTTTATAACTATAACTATATGTATTTGTGAATCATGCTCTTGTGCTGAATATAGTGATGCACTTATATTATATTGGCATTATTTACATTTCAGCTCTTCATAGTTGATATGCTTATAGTGTCCAGTTAGAAATTTATAGGCTTTTTTACATAATGAGGTCTGTGTATGGTATTTTGGTCAATGTAACAGGGATCTCAATTCAGCAAAAGGGTAATGGTATTTTATGCATACTTGTCTTTTGGGTATGAATGATTGGTTTTTGATGTATTAGTGTGCGTGAACTGTAACTTGTTTGCTGTCGTGGGTTTCATAACTTGAATAAGAGTTAATTTGTGAATTATGCTTTTGTGAATCATGCTCTTTTACTGAATCTAGTGATGCACTTACGTAGCATATTGACATTTGCATTTCAGCTTTTTATAGTTGATATGTTTCTAGTGTCTATCAGCTAGAATTTTATAGGGTTTATATAATGAGTTCTGTGCATGGTATCTTAATTTCAGTATGTGGGTGCATCTTTGTATAGGTGTGAGTGATTTGGATTTATGAGTGTAGGCCGACATTTTTCCTCGGATGTGTAAAATAACATGATAATGTCATTAGTCGGCATTTCAAGGCTCTTATGATTTGCGTTTACTCACTTTTTGGCACTTTGTGGATGATGTAACCTAACATTTACAACAATGGAATATTGTCTAACATTTTCAAGCTCTTGTGAATTCGTGAATCATGTTTTTGTACTGAATCTAGTGATGCACTTACATAGCATATTGGCATTCACTTTTTAGCTCTTTATAGTTGATGTGTTTCTAGTGGCTATTAGTTAGAATTTTTAGGGTTTATATAATGAGTTCTGTGTATGGTATTCTGGTCAACACAATCGAGATCTTAATTTCAGGAAATGGGTATACCTTCTTATAGGCACGAGTGGTTTGGATTTATAAATGTAGGCCAACATATTTCCCTGAATGTGTAAAATACCAAGATATTGTCATTTGTCAGCATTTCAAGGTTCTTGTGGATTTGTGAATCACATTCCTGTACTGGATATAGAGATGTACTTAGATAGCATATTGGCATTCACATTTCAGCTCTTTATTGTTGATGTGTTTCTAGTGTTTGTGAGTTAGATTATTAAGATTTATACATGACTTCTGCGGATGTTTTTTTGGTCAATGTAATTGAATCCCAAATTCAGAAAATGGGTATAGCTTCTGATAGGCATCAGTGACTTTGATTTATAAGGCAAACATTTTTCCCGAATGTGTAAAATGTCACGAATATTGTCTTTTGTCAGCAATTCCAGGTCCTTATGATATGTGTATACTCACTTTTTTTATACATCGTACAAAATATAACCTACTTAATGCTGTATTGTTCCGACCAATGGGTGACATCTATAACAGAACCAAATATTTCGCATTCTCTCAATGACTTGAACTGTGATGCATAAATTGATCAGCCTTCAGTCTCCTTATTTATGGAGGAGCAGTGTCACATGCCTTCTTGCTAGCCTTCGTTAAATTTTCTAATTCCACTTGGTTAAATAAAATGCTGTGTGGTTATTTCATAACATTTAGTTCGAGCATTGTATACGGGCTTACTCCTTTTACAATTTTATTTAACATCTAACCTTGACAAAATAGCTGCACTTTGAAGCTTTATTGCAAATGAACAATACACTAGGGAATGAGTTCTGTGGAAAATTTACGAAGCTACATAGCATATGCAAATTGTTTTCGACTTAAGAGGAGTTATATGGTAATTTTGTATTGAGAACAGATTCTGCAAGTGGAGACGCTGGAGTGCAGTTACCAGCTGACCAATCCGACATCCTGTTTATAGGGACGGGAACTAGCGAAGGAATTCCTCGTGTCAGCTGCTTAACTAACCCTCTAAAGAATTGTCCGGTACAGCAGCTGAGGTTTTGAATTGATTGGTCAATTGTGTAACCGGTGCATACTTAACAAGCTGAAGAAACGTATGTTTTTTGGTTATTGCAGGTGTGCATTAAAGCGGCGGAACCTGGCAATAAGAATAGGAGACTAAACACAGGCCTTCTTATTCGTCAGCCCAGTCCCTCTGGGAGCCGTAACATTCTTATAGATGCTGGAAAGTAAGTAAAAGATGACTCCACCCCTCTCGTGCCTATGGAGCTATGCTTTTATTTTATCCTTAACTACTATCTTTCTTGCTTGCATGATTCCCGGATTGGTTCCTTAGCTGTCTACTCCGCCTTGCAATTTTAACTTTCAAATGTATATTCATTACACGTTGATTAATGGCTACAATATTTTGGGGTAATTCTGGACTACTACCTAACCATGATGCCCCTAAACACAACTACTTTTTCGATTTCCATAACGTTCACACCCCACATGTTTTCACTCCGTATGTAAATCATCAATTTTAGTGGTGATATTCTTTCTCTTATATCATGTGCTTTGCACATAGCATTCCCTGATGTCAGAAATATCATATCCGAAATTCCGATTCCCAAATATTGGGGAATGGGGAGAAACTGGAAAGATGAGGTCAAATAAAAATTATGTTTGGGATCTTCTGAGATTGTAAGGTTATTTTGGGAATTTAAGAGCAAGTGAATGGTGTGTTCATAACACATAATGAGAGAGAATGATATTTTCCATTAAGTTGATGATTTACAACGGGGTGAGGTAATATGCAATTACCCCAATACTTTACCATGGATTCTTTCACAAATTTAGTAAATTCTTTTTTGTTTGCTTTATTTTTATGGCTACTCTTAGCTGTAGCTTGTTAATGGAATAAGAATATTCTATTCAAGTAGTTATTAAAGATACATGGCATAATCTACGTTGTTAAAACTTGGTAGGAAGAGGTTTGCTGCCCTTGTGGTCCTTCCCGGCTCGATCCGGATTGAACCGGATGGTTCACACCTAAATAAAAAGGAACTCGTGAGTAGTGTTTGCTGTTCCACTAATTAACTATACCATGTACCAATTTGGTAAGAGTTCCTTCTCTATTTCTGTTCTACAGGTTTTTTTACCACAGTGCTCTTCGGTGGTTCCCTGCCTTTGGGTTAGTTTTTTTTTTTTCTCTCTTCACACATTGATTTTCAAGTTATTGTGTTCAGTCCTTAACGATGTTCAATAATGTTATCAGTTTGATTGCGAATTTGCTTTGAGATTGTCTGCCAGCAAATGTTATATATGAAGAAAATTATTTAGGTGGCTCCATAAGATTATACATATATAGAAAATGTGGTACTATAACTTAGTATTATAGACTTAAGGATCGACAATAACTTGAGTATTAGAAACTTATTTAGGTAGTTGTATTGAATCATAAGAATTTCTAGTATATTCAAAGCCAATAAAACTACACTCACAAAGATAATTATTTATAATTGAATATACTTGAAAAATGAGTTTGTTGAGTGTTTGTATGAACTTGCCTTGTAATTGTACAGTTTAAAGTGTGTTTAGTCAACTAAACCTCAACATGTAAAGTTGCTAGTAATGATAGATACTTGTAGAATATAATACTTCTGTGAATTGTAGATATTTATCTAGAAATACGGTGATAAGGACTGCTAATCACTTGCAGTCCACTAAGTGATGGCACTAAACGTGGCACTTTCTTGATAATCATCGTTATATTGTTCGGCTTACAGCATTGTTTTCTAAGTTGTTTATTTGTCTCTTGAGGGTGTCTAACTATTCAAAATCAGTCTAAAAGTTGTTACTTATTTAGATATTTTTAATGTTATACATGTGTATCGTCGAGTATTTGCCTTTTTGTGACTAGTTGCATTTCTGTCAGGATAAGAACACTTGATGCGGTTGTTATAACTCATTCTCATGCTGATGCAATTGGAGGTCTCTGACATTAACACTTCCTAATGTTATGATTATATAATAAAGAAGTTTTTTTCCGATGTATAAGCCTTTTCTGTTTATCCCAATTTTCTTTCTGTTCCCTTTTCTTTTTTAATTGGCTACCCTTGTTTTTTCTACAGGTCTTGATGATCTTCGTGACTGGACAAACAATGTCCAGCCCCAGATACCAATATACGTGGCAGAGCGTGACTTTGAGGTGCATGGTCGACCCCTCTTTCTATTCGCATATCTTATAATATGATTTTATGTTCTTTTTTATTTTGTATCATAATTAGGTAGCGTTTGAATTGTAAATTTTGTTTGGAAATGAGAATATGAATGAGATTCTCATCCTTCATGTTTGAACTGTGACTTTTTGGTATAACATTCACTTTGGAATGGAAATTTCATTCCCATTCCAAATTTTTAAATCTAAACGCTACCTTAGTTCTTCCTCTGAGGCCTGAGGGAGCGGCATTGAATCAGGCATTTTGAAATGTCACTGTCTTGTTAATCTGAGGTTGTTTTTCATCTAATTATGGTCGCAAACTCGGTTCCATTTCTTTTAAGCTTGGCCAAACACGGAATCAACTAATTCATCAATAACCTACGATTTTGGTTAGGTAATTCAACAAAGTTGCTACGAAAACTATTATGCTGTGAGCATTGTTGAGAATGGTCGATCGAATCATATAGACTCTGTAAATTTATAGCGCAACGTCTCAGCCTGAATTACTCTCTATGAATCTGACGAAAATAGTCTCATGCTTTCCTGGATTAGGTTGGTACAGTGCCTGTATTGCTTAAACTCACCGAGAAAAAGAAAACTATGTATTCAGTACATGCTCAGAAGTCTTGATTTTTATTTATTTTTTCACCTTTAGTGGCTTGCACGTGTTACCCTTTATGTCTTACAACTGCTAGTTGAATCATTATACGGTAGTCTCACTTTCGGAACACTTTCAGGTGATGAAGAAAACTCATTATTATTTGGTGGATACAAGTGTGGTCACACCCGGGGCTGCCGTCTCAGCTCTGCAATTTCATATCATACAGGAGAAACCTTTTGTAGTGCACGACTTAGAGGTAAGAATCAATAAGTTACTTTTACTTGGTGAACAAATACGATACGATCTGATACAAAATATGATTGACATTTATATGCTTGAACTTTAGTGTTTTTATTGCTCTCTCTGTAATGTTGCATTGCAGTTCATTCCTTTACCGGTGTGGCATGGTCGTGGTTATCGTTCCCTTGGTTTTCGGTTTGGTAATGTTTGTTACATTAGGTAATGCTTATCGTTCTCACGCATATAAAATATTTTGTTCTTGAATCATAATTTTGGGCTGAACCCTCCATTCGCATTTTTTAGTGATGTTAGTGAAATACCCGAAGAAACGTACCCGCTTTTGAAGGACTGTGAAATTCTCATTCTGGTCTCTCTCTCTCTCTCTCATGATTAATGATTATTGATGTATTTTGAATTGTCATATTAATTGTTGTGTGCTTGTCTTCAGGACGCTTTAAGGCCTGATCGTTCATCTTCAACACATTTTGGACTTCCAAGGGTAAGTCTTTTTCGGCCACTCTAAAGTGAAGCTCCATTATTGAAAATTTAAGGTTTAATCTTTATTTTCTTTGCAGGCTTTAGAGGAAGTACGGAAAATCAGACCAAAGAGAACACTTTTCACCGGTACATTCTTCAATCCATGGCATTAAACTTATTTGTTTTCCATCATGAACTTAATACGCTTTTGCCCACATTCATTCATCACTAAATCCGAACAAACATATAAACTTCCATTGAGCATCGATGTGCGATATTAGCATAACTAATAGTTAGACTTAGACCTGTTAAATGGGTCTTTGGCCCGCGGGCTAGAGCAGCCCGGCCCGCAAATTATTTAACACTTTCCTTTTCCCGGCTTTTGCATATAGCACTGCGGGACTTCGTGCATCACTCAGTCAAAACAAGCATATAAACTTTTGACCGTTGATGCACAATATTAGCATAACTAATTGCCGGCTCAATGCATGAGGGTCCCACCACCGTGGGGGTCTTGGGAGGGTCATTCATTTACGCAACCTTACCCTTGTTTTTACAGTGATATTGTTTTCATGTCTTGAACCTGTGACCTCTAGGTTTTAAGGCAGGAACCTTATCCCGGCTTTTGCATTTATGAATGCACGACGCATCTGATGCATATGCCCGGCTTTTACAAGGCAGGAACCGTACCCTTATTTTTGCAGAGAGATTGTATTCTTGACTCAAACTCGTGATCTCAAGGTCACATGGCAGCAACCTGATTATAACTAGTAGTAACTCTTTAACGCATTCTCTTTCCCGGTTTTTGCATTTGTGAAGGCGTGATGCATCTAATGCATATGCCATTGTTCGCCTTCATACATCACTCAATTAAAATGTCATGTAAACTTCCATTGATCAAAGTTGAGCATTGATGTACGATATTAACATAAGTATTACAAATTAAGCGCACGCTTTCTTTTTCCCGTCATTTTGTGTAGGCATGATGCATCTAATGGATCACGAGAAAGTAAACGAAGAACTTATGAGGCTGATGGATACAGAAGGTCTCGATATACAGCTTAGCTACGATGGGCTTCGTGTACCGGTAAAGCTCTAGCCTTTACTGTATACTCTTTAGTAAAAAGAATTGGATACACATTATTTGACAGTTGAAACTGAAAATGTTAATTGGTGTTCATTTCTCATATATTCTGCTCTTGTACAACCAAACTTTACAATTCTTTTGATGAAAAATAATACCAAGTTCGATCTTTCGTCCATTTTTTGTGTTCGATAACAATCTTTCACCACTAATAACTCCCGCGTAATGCATGTGAAATTTTGTATGAATTATCAATAATATTATCATCGAATTGTTGGCGAAGACATTGAAGAAGATCAAAGGTACTGATAAAAATATTTTTAATTACAATTGAAATATAATTATATTTTGTATTCTTATTGGCTTTACTTATTTGATTAAAAAAATCTTAAAAAAATTATTCTCTTTTGAAAATATGGTTTTTATATTTATTTATAGTAACAATATGGGCCTGAGCCCGAGTTGGTCTGGCCCACTAACTAACGGCTCTTGGTCAAGCTTCTGTAGTCCAATACAAACCTAACACGTGATGGACCAGAACCACTGCATGTGGGTCCCATAGTTTCTCAATCATTTTTTAAGTGGGACCCAGGTGTTTTTCGAGTTTTGGCCTCGTGATCTCTTGTCCATAGTCAAATTCAGATTTCATTATCATTATTATTATAAATAAAATTATTATATTAGAGCTGACGATTGAGTTTTAGGTCCATTTCTCGAATTTAGAGTGAAAATATTGCATTCAAATTCGACTAGGGCTTAGTATGCTACATCTTGATCATTTTAAATTTGAGTTGATTTTCTTCGCATGTCGTTTTTACAAAAGAAAATATCTGTTTTGTTAGTCGTCACGAGATTGTAATATTGGTTAGCATATATGCTTAAAATAATGGTTATTCACTAGGGTTTCTCAACCTACACAAAAAATTGAAATTCCCTCCATGAAAGGGAAAAGACATGCATGTGTCATATTGTGGTCCAATTTGAAAGATTTTTTTTTTGTAATTCTTTTTCATATATTATTGAATAATACCGTATAATTTATGATTTTTATATTAATTTACCGTTTAATTGTTATTGTATGAATGAATTTTGGCTCTTGCGTACGCATTAAACAACATAATACTTAACAAGTCTAATAATGGAGAGATGATATATATTGTTCTAATTTTTTTTGTTTTGAAAGCATATTGTTCTAAATTAATTAATTAAGCATCAAACTATAGTGTTCACCATATTTGTGCACCAGTACTAATTGTTTACTATGCTAATTTGGTAAAGAAATCAAAATGTATCTCCCTTTTCAATTGTTTATTGATTAATTCATTTTAAATTCCTACTTTTTTGTCATAGTAATTCAATAAAAGGTATTGATCCCATCAACTCTTACAATCACTTTTTCCTAGTGTTATGTGTTATTGAGCATTGCCATTTAGTGGGGATGGCTGGACTTTCACCAAGCTCACATTTTTCCTCTCTAAGTAGTGCTCAATTATAGCACTATAATATATATATATTTATGTGTTGTGAGACATTTTATAATTGCATAATATATACCCAATAATTATTATCTGATCTATTTTAATAGTTCACTTTTTATTATAGTTGGTTAATCATGCATGAATTACGTACGTCGCTGATATTTTGTATTTTTACAAAAGTGTAAATATGATGAAAGTTGCTATCATGAAGGGCAAAGAGTAGTGATGTTGTTACAAGCCAAATATGGCCCAAAAAATTGGGTGAAGAAGTCAAAGATATAGAGAGAAAGAGAGGAGCTATCATTAGAACAAAATGTTGAAGCATGCACTATATATATATACACACACATGACACATACATGTGCATATTTTTTTTTGCAATTAGACAAGTCAAAACAAAAGGGTCTTCTTTTACACATTGGCATTGAGGGGAGGCAAATAGATGGCAACCATGAGAACCCAAAAAAAAGTTAACATTATTAGGGCAAAACCTCTTTATTTCTTTACAAAAACTAGTCCATGACAAGTCAACTGTTTTTTTTTATTTTTTTTATTTTTGAGTTAAAGGAGCTAATATATGGAGAAAAGAAACAACAAACAAAATCCCAATTATTGTTCATTTTTTTCCATTGTAGCCAGCTTTTTAGTGGTACCACCACCTCATCACATGGTTGTTTTTCCCTAAATCCCTAGACAAAAAGCACCCAACAAAGCATCACCTCTCTCTCTCACTCCATTTTCTTAGAGTTTATTTGGAGATTGTGCCATACCTTTATGTACAAATGAGCAACCACACAAGAAAAAAATATATAAAAATTGTGAGGCAATAATTAAAATGT
>JAYMSZ010002072.1:0-12736 GCA_036897665.1 Pelargonium citronellum
TTTGATTTTGTGTTTGGACTTTTGGGATTGAGCTTGCTTGGTGGTTTTGGTAATTGGTTTGTATTTATCAACCAAAATAGAATGTTTATTGTGAAATTGAAACCAAATTTGTATGTGAGTTTGGTATATGAACTATGTATTCATTCCAATTTTGTTTAAAGTTGGAAATTGGGAATCCTTGAGGTTAATACTTATGAAACCTATAGAGGAAATTGATAAATAATAAGTGATGATTTGAAAATTGCTAGTGATGAGTTTAGACTTTAGAGTTTACATCTTGAATGCAAAAGAACTATTTTTGTGTACTTGAAATTTCTTGCCGTTTATGTTGGTTTCTGAAAGATATGTGAAATTTTATAGAATGTCAAGCGCTAGCGTCCTCATTGCAAATATGATTTCATTTTTCTGATACTAGAAACACGACTCAGTTTTACTCTCATTGGGTCAAATATGATTTCATTTTGTTGATTCTACGTACTCAATTTTGATTTCATATGAAGTACATGAAAGAGTCCTCATTGCGTCGAAATGAAATCATTTCGCGACTTTGAAGTACACAACAAGTTAGGATGTTAGACACTGTCATTGTGGTAAAAGTTTCAGTTACATTTTTTTTAGTCCTCTTTGCATTGTATATGATTTCATTTAGTTGATGCTAGATACTCAACTAAACTTTAATTTCATATAAGTACATGACAAAGAGTTCTCATTGTATCTAATATGATTTCATATTGTTGGTTCTACAAACTCGACTCTATATTGAAGTACATGACAAATTAAGATGCTAGACATTGTTATTGTGGTAAAACTTTTCGTTACATATTGTTATTTGAGTCCTCTTTTCAAGGTTTGCTGGCTCTTCAATTCTGTATTTTCCAAATTCCATTCGCCAGAGTTAATCTAGTGAAGTCACTGACGTGTTTATTGTGTTTGGCAGGTCTTGGAGGTTTTTTTCGAAGCATTCTTTATCAACTGTAGTGAATAAAGACTAACTCATTGTCTATCACACAGTTATGACTTGTTTATCTTTCCTACACAGTAGAAAGTCCGGTTTGTCACATAGATCAAACTTTGAGCTTGATGAAGGTCTGCAAACCGTTAGCAAATGTCGCTTGAAATTTTCTTCCATAGTTTCTTTATGAGAGCCATTGTTCTAATGACAGCTTCTGATGAGGATTTTTTTATATTTGTATTCCTTCAAACAGAAATTTCAGGCATCAATAATGTTAAGATTTACAGTTACAGAGAATTAAGAAAGGCTACTGAAGATTTCAGCCCGGTCAATAAAATAGGCGAGGGAGGTTTTGGTTCTGTTTACAAGGTACCTTCATATTCTGATATTCACACTCGCAACCTGTGTCTATGTGTTGCTTGCTATATCAATTCATTGGTTTCTCTTATACTTGAAACCTCCTGAAAGTATCTTGTGGGTGGTCAGGGAAGGCTAAAAGATGGGAAAATCGCTGCTATAAAAGTTCTGTCGGCCGAATCTCGACAAGGGGTGAAGGAGTTTTTGACAGAAATTCAAGTAATCTCGGATATTGAGCATGAAAATTTAGTGAAGCTCTATGGCTGTTGTGTGGAGAAAAATAACAGAATTTTGGTTTACAACTACCTCGAGAATAATAGCCTCCAACAAACTCTTCTAGGTAATAATTTTGTCTTCCTTTGTCGTTAACATTGGTGACTATTTTGATTGACGTAAAATTAGTTCAGGGACCTTGATAGTTAGACCTTGATAGTTAATACACAACTTAACTTGATTGGAGTTAATGGTTTTGTGCATTTACTATTTCAGGAGGATCTCACAATAGCATCAAGTTCAACTGGAAAACACGGTGTAAAATATGCATCGGGGTTGCTCGTGGACTTGCCTTTCTTCACGAGGAAGTGCGACCTCATATTGTTCATAGAGATATCAAAGCAAGCAATATTCTTCTAGATAAAGATCTGTCGCCAAAAATCTCTGATTTTGGTCTTGCAAAGCTTATCCCGGCCAATTTGACTCATGTTAGCACGCGTGTCGCGGGAACAATGTAAGTTCTAGCATTCCCGATACCTTGCGACTAATGCTCTCTCTCTCTATACATTCATAAACATCCATCTATTTACACTTTTATGTTTGTTATTTTAGAGGCTATTTGGCTCCAGAATATGCAATTAGAGGCCAACTGACGAGGAGAGCGGATATATACAGTTTTGGGGTTCTCCTCGTGGAAATAGTCAGCGGAAGATGCAACACTAATACACGATTACCTATTGAAGAACAATATCTTCTAGAAAGGGTACGTATCTCTTGAATGCATATATAAGTACCTAAATAACATTTTTATTTGAACACAATTACATCTGTTTGAAATGTATGAAGGTCAGAAACAAATGCTTGCGTCGGATACATTCCTTAAAGGATAGTGAGATATGACACGGGTTTTCTTAGTAATGGCCTAGACATACTATATATATATATATGAAAAGTGTACATGATGCTAGTTTTGAATTCCTTGAGTGATCGGCTATCCCCCAAATGAATGAAGTTTGCCCGACTGAACCCGAGAACTACCATAAATTGGCATTCCAACCTCCACACATACTATATATCAAATGAGTGTGTGTGATGTTATTTTTGAATTCCATATGATTCCAATGTATGATGTAGGATATTCCCCAAAATGACTGAGGTTTTACCCAACCAAACCCCACAGCTACCATAAATTGGCATTGATAATCCAACCTCCCAAGTCCTGACCCCCACCCAAAAATCAAGTGGTCTCAAAGTTCATATTCTTTTAACGTACAACACTTTGCATCCCCTTCACACGCAGACTGGACAACACAAAGGGCCTGCATGTGGATCGGGAAGGCAACACAAACATGTCACTTGGCCCGTTTCTATGTGAGATTCTTCAACCTTAAATGTGACATATGACGGGAACTTATTCGAAAGTATGGTGTTCATAGGACAACAATCTTTTGAAAATGATAATGGAGAGGAAATTTCCTCGGGGGGACAAAAGAACATTGTCCTCTTACAATCCATCAATAAGGCTAGTTCATTACGACAGTACGGTTAGCCAAATCTATAATCTTGGACACTATTAACTTGGATTGTTCTGTGCAGACATGGGACCTATATGAGCGAAAGGAGCTGATTCTACTCGTGGATACATCACTGGAAGGGGATTTTGATGCTGAGGAAGCATTCAAGTACCTAAAGATCGGTCTTCTCTGCACCCAAGACAATCCAAAGCTCAGGCCATCAATGTCAACCGTTGTGAAGATGCTAACTGGTGCTGTCCGGGTAGATGACAACAAGATAACAAAACCCGGGTTGATCTCCGATTTCATGGACCTCAAGGTACGAGAACCCAAAGCAAGGCCCGACACACGGGAATCATCATATACTGTGTCGTCCAGCTCAGACAACCCGGACACTTCATTGTCGTCATCGGGAATATCAACAGCTGCTACCATGACCTGCTCTACGCTAAATGACAGGAGCATTTGATCAAAAAAGACATTTTCACATTCATATTCAGTTTCATTGATTTTGGGTTTTGGTTTGTTTTGTTATGTAAATTGTGCAGCATTTGCTGTTCTTGAATTTTTTGTACTTTAGACATGTAGCAATATAGGTGTATTCTTGTAAATGTGGTGGCTTGATAGTTACAAAGAAAGTTTTGGTGGTAGTTGCTTTTCTTCTAGACATGCTTGCTATTGTAAAAACACAAACATCTGCATGAAAAATACTTGTTTTAATGCCATCCGGTAAAAGTGGTTATTTGACCGCCAAGTGCTCGAGTCAATTGAAGGGTTGTTTCAACTTAATCTGTGGTCATTTTCGGCTTAAATGAGGGTTGATTCGCATGTTTTAATAGCTTAAAAGTGCTATTTCACATTGGTCAGTTTGTAACATCATTGTTTAAAATGCAACTATGTAAGTGAAGTTTTCAAATTACATGAAAAGGATACACAAGTTGATTTATATAGAAAATAAGTAATAAGTATTTGGAGCAGATGGAAGAATATTTCATTGACTTTTTTATCTAAATTTTTGTAACAAATATGGTGGTGAATATATAACTAATGAGACTTTTGTGTGCACTTGATCTGGATAAAATATAACATATTCTATTTTTTCTTAATAAAGAACAATCCTAAATTCCTAATTACTATTTTAAGTTCTTACTAACTGGTCCTGACATTATAATAACTAACCATCATTTAATGTATAAAATTAAACATAGAAAGTAAGACATTCACAATTAATTCCTCAGTTAAATTTGGTTAAGTCGTTAACAAGTATTTTTTTATTTAAACTATCTCATAAATAAACAAAATGATAGATGAGATCTAAATAATGAAACTCGTTCTAAAATTCTTTTTCTAACTATCCGACTCGAACGCTAGAAGTGACGCATAAGCAAGAAGCCCCCAGTGGTTATTTGTGCAAATACTTCTAAAAACATCCGACTAGAACAAAGAAACAATTAACAAAACCAGGTAGAACTCGCTCCAAAATTCGAATTACCAACCCTAGTTCTACTAAAGTTAGCAATAAGAGTTTTAGGTCAGATTTTGCCGATTATATGAAAAATGTCTAACTCGAGCTCGACTAAAAAAGATTGGAGGGTTTCGGGCTACAAACCAGGTCAAATTGAGGGTTTCAAGTGTTTAATTAAGAGTATGGTTTAAATAGGCAAATCAAAATCAAGTTCAACAAATGATTGGAGGAAGCAAGAGCCACAAAGATCATGTGACCTCATAGGAACAGAACAATAATGAGACAATGCCAGCTAAGCAACCTACTAGAAAAACTAATCTTTGGTTTAGATAAAGAAAAAGAACAACTATACAAGTGTTTTCATTGTAACTAACGTGAGCTCATAACATGCAACCAATCATTATTTTTATTACAAAATAAAAGTATATATTCATATTTTTGAATCTGACTCTTCAACATTATAAAGTTCCACTTTCAATAATGTTGATATTTTCACCAAAATAATTGAATAAATATTATATACATACTTGTATTTTTTTGATCAACTACATACTTGTATTTTTATTGAGTATAATGCTATATATAAATTCAATAAATTTCCAATGCAATACAATAAATTATGAAACATTAATGATCAACTTGATTTGTGAAAATCATATAATATTGAGTCAAAACCAAGCTATTGTGACTAATGATTAAAAAATTAAACATTCTTTTTAAAAGACTAATTGCAATACTTAATATTGAGTGAAAAATATTTTAACTAATTGTATAATGATAGAATGTTTGATAATGTTTTACTTCTTATTATTTTTTAAAGTGATTTATTTTTCGAGATTTCTTATATAGTTAAAGTCAAGCTTTGAATATGAATATGTGTTAAATCGATCATGCGACGATAATTTAATTGATACATTTTTTCTAAATATTAAATGATCAAGTAAAATACCAAAATTTATATTGTCTCGTTACCTTACAATTTTCTCTGATTGAAACGAAAACTTAGTTAGTTGATGAGTTCAAGCTTTGATCCGCTTTTTACATAATTGACTACAATTAGAAAGTAGAGTTCACAACAACTACTATGAAGTTGCTCTCTTTGAATCTAAACTCATTAAAAAAACAATGGGCCCCACAACATATGATATTACAAGTTTACAAAATAATAAATAAATTTTTTATCTCCAATTCTCTGTTTCTGTCTCTCTCTCTCTCCTTCTCCCCTGCAACTCCTCACTCCTCTCTTCAATCTTTTTTCTTAAAAAAAAGAAAAGAAACTTTTTTGAAACTTTTTTCAGCTTTTTCACAAGGAGTCCCTGAGAACCCACCAATATTTTTCTAGGGTTTCTCAACCTCCACCTTCACCTGCACCTCCTATTCTCTCTCCTTCATATTTTTTTGCTCACAACTGCTCCTCCTCCACAACTGCAATCACCTTCAGGTCTGGTGCTTCTTCTCCATTTTTGCCATTTCTTGTTCTGTATTTACCAGCATCTGTTCTCAGAGAGCTAAACAGAAACTGGGTCACAAAGAGAAAATAAAAAGAGGGAATAAGTTCTTAGCTTTTTTGGAGACTTGCCTGTGAAGCAATTTGCTTTGAATGTGACTCAATTTACTGGTTTCATAGGTCTGGTTGAAGACACAAACTTTTTGCAACTCTCTCTCTCTCTCCATTGGGCTTTTTGGTATTTTTTTACGGATCAACCCTTAAGAGCTTGGATGGGATCAGATGTAGCTCACCAAGTATAGAGTTGGGAAGTAAGATTCTAGATCTTCTTGTGTTTTGTTATTGCAAGAAACCTGTGAAGTGTGTGTGGGGGGCCTTTTCTTTAGTAGATCAAGCTTTTAGTTGATATGGGTTGTAATTGCATTTATGATTCAACATTGCTTTGCTTGAGAAGTGTGGAGTTTGAGATTCACAGCAATGAGAACATGGTGTTTGAGGCTATGCCTGTGTGCTAGTTTGATGCAATATTGTGGAGGTGTGTTGTTGTGTTTGTTTATTTGATGATGGAGGATATAGGGCTGTTTAACCAAGGGTGGATATGGCTCCAATCCAAGAAGGGGACATATTCTGTTGCCCGGACAGCGGTGGGCTGTTCGAGGGAGAAAATTGGGGTGTTTATAGAGCGGCATTGGCCGTTGGTTTGCAGAGTGTTCTCGTGGATGGGAATGTTTATTTGGTGGTTGTTGATGCAATGGAAAGACTCGGCAGTTAGGGGTTTCTCTTCGCTCGTTGGGTTCGGTTCGGCGGCTTTGCTAGTCATAATGTGGAGTTGTTTTATTAGTTTGACATCCATGACTTGCTTGGTTTATTTGCTTCTTAGCATGGTAAGTTTTTCTCTGCTTTCTTGGCTTTTGAATTTGTTAGTTTATTTACTATTTTGCATAACTTTAATTAGTAGCTATATAGGTTAAGTTCTTGAACTGTAAGTCGTATAAACTACAGAGAGAAAGATTGGTATCTACATTATCATGTTATGCATTTTCCAAAAATGACGTAATATAAAACATTAAAGGCCTTCTTCTTTGTGAAATATCGTACAATATTTTAACCTAGAAGTTTGAAGTTCTTTCTTTATTCCTTGAAGGAACAAATACAAAGTGCTTAGAGAAGGCAAGCCTTTTGAATTTTATTTGTTTGATTGAAATTAGATACCGTTTGAATTGGAATTTTGTTCAGGAATGAGAATGTTAATAAGATTCTCATTCATCATGTTTGGATTAGGCATTTTTGGTCATGAGAAAGCCGAAAGGTGTTGGAATGATTCCCATTCCTATTCCAAAACTTTAAATCCAAACACTACCTTATTTCTTGCACCATCGTTGGTAGGGTTTTGTTTATTTATTTTGTAGATTATTGATACCTTTATCTTCAAAAATTAAAGTGTTAGATTTGTATTGGATTAAGCAGAATACAATTATTTGTTTTGTTGTTTGGGTAGCGTCAATGTGTTAGGATAATCTAAAAGTTCCCAAAACCAAGCACACTGACAATTGGACCAATATTTCAGGGAGCTGCCGGAGCTGCTGTTCAGTACTTGGGTTACACCCCCGGTCTTTTCATTGTAGGGCTCATCGCTATTTTGATTTTGTGGATGTATGCTAACTTCTGGATAACTGGGATATTATTTATTGTTGGAGGTATGCATTTGATTCTTTTCTACCAATATTGAATTTAAATCTCAATTATGTATGCTTTGAATTTTGATTTAATTGCCTCACTTCATTCATGAATACCGCTTTTTATTAATTTAACTTCTATACGTGGTTAGTTTTTATTAATAAACAAATAACACAAGTCACAAGCTCAATTATACTTAAACAAAATAACAAAATTGCATCCAACTTTATTTGTTAAATTATATATTGCTGTTAGCAATATTTTAGGTGTTTTTTTACTGCAATATATGATCATTCATCTGTTGAGAGTGCTACAACTTGAACTTCTAATTTTTGGGAAAGAGTTGTGTTAATATATTTAACTAAACAGAGTTAAAATATTATAGCTTTAGTATTGAGGAAGCCCGAGTTTGTTCCTCGAGCCATATCTCATTATTTCCAATGTTTTTAACCAAATATCTTTAGGAGCGGAGAGCTTATAGTTGGTGTCTTCATGTGTCTATATGATTAAATATTGAACGCTAAAAAAAATATATATCACTTGTTAATAGTAATTCACTTCCTTAGAGAAAGGAAAACCCTCTCAAGGAAGCAATACAAAAGATGTAACTTGAAAAGTGGAGCTTTCCATAAGAAAATCGAGTCTCTTGCTAAGCAATTAACACATCTCAAAAGTTGTTATTTGTATTCAATCTTTCAATGGTAAAAAAATGTCGAAGCATACTCAGAGTGAGGTCAAGAAGATTTTTGAAGGAGCAAAGAACCACATATATTGTTTTAGTGGTGATCCTAAGTTGGTCATTTCCATGAGAGGAAAGGGTAGGCATATAGGAGTCGAAACAATCACCAAGAAAGCTTCATTTTTCGGTGTTTTTTTTGTTTTAAAAATTTCAAATTCAGATGGTTCTGTTTGTTAAACTGAAGCTTCGTCATTACTTTGAAGATAGCGTATGGATTAGAATTTTTGTTCAGGAATGAGAATTTTTGGATTAGAAATTTTTGATTATGGAAATGACACGGGAATAAGAATCACATTCCAGTTCCATTTTTTTTTAATCCAATTGCTACCTAAATGGAATTGCTACCTAAATGGCTTTGTTCTTACAAAATTTCTTAATAAAGTTCTATTCTATACTGTGTAAATGCAGGCTATTTGTTCTCCCTAAATCATGCACGATTGGTAGTCTTCATGGCGACAATATATGCTATCTATTCTGTTAAAGTGAGAGTCGGATGGTTTGGTGTTTTTCTCTCAATTAACCTATCATTTTTGTCAAATGACGTGTTCAATTATTTGCTCCAATGGTGTGACAATGTGAGAGAAAGCAGACACTTTGAAGAGCAAAAAGAACCAGAAACAGTTGCAGAAGATTTTTCTGAGGATTGTGGATATACTATTCCTCCCGAAGAGCCTGTAACGATACATCCATGTAAATCCTCCAGCAAACCAGCTTCTACTACATCTGTTATTAATAACCATACAGAGGCTTCTGCAAGCAAAGTGGTCCGAGAAGAGACAAATTCAATTGATGAGATGAAAAGGATATTGAATAGTGTTGACCACTATGAGGCCTTAGGATTTCCTCGGCACAAAAAAATTGATGTTGTGTTGTTGAAGAAAGAATATCGGAAGAAGGTACTGTATTTTAATTAAGAACGTGCACTGTTGATCATTGACATAAAATTGTTTCCCACCAAAAGCCTCGATTTAGTTTCTATATAAATCTCTTTTGCGTAGTGATAATTTACCTTATGTTTCTTCACATACCTTATTTCTTATGTGTAGGCCATGCTTGTGCATCCCGATAAAAACATGGGAAGTCCAATAGCAAGTGATTCATTTAAGAAACTTCAATGTGCATATGAGGTAAATGATTTTGCATAACTTGCTGTTCTATGAATTTCTTTCAGATCACTGTAAAGCATGTATGTGTATAAATCTGAACATAAAGAATTGGTATATTTTCAGGTTCTTTCTGATTCAGTAAAGAAGAGAGACTATGATGAGCAATTGAAGAAGGAAGAATCTCGGAGTAGGAGCGTCTGTCATAAATCCCATAGTTCTTCTAGTCAGGTAATATCGTGCAATTGCTTATTAATGTGATGATTAGAAATAAGCTGGGAGCTCTTTTCATTTTACAATTATGCAATTTATACTTGGACAAATATAAAACGAAAGAAAGATTATGGAAGGTTATTTTTGTCTTGTTCAGTATTTTGGCTATTTAATCTCCAAAACTAATCCTTAGCATGTATTCCATGGTTTCTAAGAATGGTAACAAGGTGGGTACATGGCGGATTTTGTAATCTCCACCCTGCCCCTTACCTCTGCCCCCCGTCCCTGCTCCATTTCCTCCAAAAAAATCCTCATACATGCTCCCATTGGTTTCAAATTTTCGGGACCTTGTCGGGTTTGGGTGTTATTGCCATCCTCTCTAGCTCATCAGTAGAGTTGGCAATTCGAGTTTTGGGTTGAAAAGACCTAACTCGAACCCGACCTGCAAGAGGAGCGGGTCTATATGGGTTTCGGGTCGAGTTCCAGGTTTTACGTGGAAAATGTGCGGATTAGTGTAGGTTTGCCCGACCTGACCAGAAAATTAATTGGGTCTCTTTTATGTGGCCCAAACCTGCAAAAATGTGCCCACAATTCGGGTCCAAATTGCCAACTCTACTAACACAAGTCTTTCCCATGAATAAGAAATTTTGACTTTTTTCTTGAGGCAAAAATAAGGTGGGTCTGAGTAGCATTGCGTATCTTAGCTAATGAACAAAGTCTCTTAATTGAGCTTATTATTTATATCCTATCATTATATGTTAAATACTTAATTTCCCTAATCGAGTTTACTAGCTAATACATGTTGGATTTCTTAGGTGGAAAATCATCTAATTATTGTTTGAATATAAGCAGGAGGGTTCTGGTTATTGCTCTGAAGAGTCAAGACGTATACATTGCACAAAGTGCAGCCATTCACATATATGGGTGTGTACCAATAGAAGCAAGACTAAAGCGAGATGTTGTCAGGTTAGTATTTTCGTGTGTCTGCTAAGATTCGTTCGGTCTAAACTATATGAACTTACGAGAGTGGTTTCGGTATCAGGACTGCTGTCAATATCATCAAGCCAAGGATGGAGATGGGTGGGTCGAATACAAGGGCTCACTGGTCTTTGACAAGCCTCAAAAGGTAACTTCCTCTTAAGTAAAAATATTTGTACTTTTGCGGTTCTTTGATTGTCAAGAATTAAGTTTGAGCTCCAGTCCGATTTTAAAAACGTTTTATATCGTTAACAACATGCACCAAGTACAGTTATGACAGTTATGCTGTCACGTTTGATGAATAATAAATATCAACATGAATACGACAGTGCTTTGACAGTTATGCATTATCACTATGTTTTACGAGTTTGTTTTCTTGGCATCTATAGGTTGAAATACCTCGAGCATTTGTTTGTGCCGAGAGCAAAGTCTTTGATGTGTCGGAATGGGCCATTTGTCAGGTCAGCTTGTAATTTGCATGGTTTGTTCATATGTATAGTTAAGCTTAGAGCTGACAATTCGTGTTCAGGTTGAAATAACAAACCTGACCCGCTATATGTGCGGCTGCAGGTTGGGTTACGTGTTTTACATGGAAAAAATTCGTATTAGTGTGGGCTTGCCTGATCCGAGCTTTTTCCATGCAAACCCGACCCGGGCAATCTGAACAAACAAAAATGTGGGTCAGATTTGAGTGTGCGGGTTCGGGTTCAAATTGTCAACTCTAGCTTAGCTTTACCTTTGAACCAAAGAAAGGAATGAAAGAAATTTTTTCTGTCCTCGTTCACAATTTCATCTTCTGTCTCTTGTTGTATGTATATGTATATAACTTGCAGGGAATGGCTTGTAGACCCAACACTCATCGACCAAGCTTCCACGTAAACATGGTTGGTTTAGAGAAATCAACTCAACGGTCCAACTCGAGCAGATACCCTTGGGATTTGGATGCAGAGCAAATGGAGGATGACGAAGAATTCGAGTTGTGGCTTCAACAAGCTTTGGCCTCGGGCCTATTTTGCGAGACCTCAAAACGAAGAAAGAGCTGGAGTCCCTTCAACAAGCTGAATCAGAAGAAAGGGAAGAAGCAATGGCGAAGATCATCATACGACTAAACTAAATGTTTCTTTCGCTTGAAGTTGAAGTTCCATCCGAGAA
This sequence comes from Pelargonium citronellum, assembly GCA_036897665.1. NCBI lineage: Eukaryota > Viridiplantae > Streptophyta > Magnoliopsida > Geraniales > Geraniaceae > Pelargonium > Pelargonium citronellum. The sequence goes on from JAYMSZ010002072.1 coordinate 11,811, forward strand.
ATGTGGGAAAAATGCGTAAAAAAATGCCTATTGTCGGCCTTTCCCCTCAAGGGAAGGGTGGGATCGGGATTGACCAATGGCTTGTGGGACTGACCTAGGGCTAGGTCTTATAGACTTGTTAGAGATGGATTGGGCTTTTCGGGAAGGAACCGGAATGAGTAATGAGAAACTTGTAAATAGATTGAAATCTTTTCCGGAGCCTGGCGAAGGTTTTTGGTGTTGTGTCAAATATACGCTGACATCACAACGGTTATGTTCTTGTCCCATTGAGGATTTTCTTTTCCCTTTAGAACAAAACTGCTTGATGTGTCCCTAGTTCAATGGCACTGCAATTGTAATAAACAGGAAGGGAACAAGTCTAAAAAAGAGGATAGATATTTTCTTATTGTTTTGTTCACAAGTGACTTTTCCTTTTGTTGAAAGCTACAATGGTGAACTAGTGTTGGATTATTATATTCTTCAAGACTTCAACCTTTGAAAAATTGTAAGTGTTTGCTTTTAGAAAGTGCTTGTGCATCAATTGGAGGGCACTTGTCTATATTCCAACTTTTTTTTCCTTTAAATTTTCAAAGTTAAACAAGGTAAAGTTCTTGAATTTTATCTTTTGATGCATCATTAAATTCCTGAAATTTGCATAAGCTTCTTTCATCCTCTACTCTTTTATTTCAACTCAAATTGTACAAATTATCTTAATGAAAGTTATAAATTGTTGTTTAATCTAAGATTCACAAACTGCATCGCGTAGATGCAAAACTGCAAAAGTTTAAATAAATTTATTTCCATATAGCTTATACATACCTCACAGAACAATAAATTTGATTTTAGCTTATTATTTTTTTAATTAATCAATGTGATATTGTTTGAGTGTGGAGTGAAATCTACGTTACATTTCTTTATTTTTCAACTTGTATGATAAAGACAAAATT
>JAYMSZ010002073.1:0-12736 GCA_036897665.1 Pelargonium citronellum
TATATATATTATAACTTTAATCTTCTCTCTCCTTGCAAGACAAGGTATCACAAGAGTTCACATTAAGCTCAGTGATCACAGACCTATTGAGGCTCAAGCAAGAGTCCACAAACAATACACTTTCCTAGATAGAAGCAATTGTCTCTCTTCTAATTAAGTTGGCAATAAGCAACAAAGAGGAATCACATGCACAACCTTTATTTCCCCAACTTATTGTCCTTCATTTTCTCTTTATATATCATCTCATATATTGTAGATGAACCATTAATATTCTAACTTATTGCTACCTAGCTAGTAGCTAGCCTTGAACCTACATCTTATAAATGTTTAGTACTTGGGTGGTTCAACCTAAGATTTTAAATTCATTGGAGTGGTGGGTCGCTCTTAGAATATCTTAATTTTGAAGTGTTGTCGATGTGAAACTGTATTAAATACATTTTTCACGTTCATTTTAAGGACACATAAAATTACGAGTGATTAAAAATGTGTGACACTTATGTGTTGACTGAATGAATGAATTATATTCTTTGAAAGAAACTATGTTTTTCTATTTTATTTAATAATAAAAAGAATACATTTGAACTAGAATAAGTAAGGAATAAAGGCAATTTTGGTTCCCAAAATTTGGCCGAAAGTCAAGTTTAGTACTCAATCTTTTATTGTACCAGAATTAGTACCTATACTATTATCTTGTACCCAATTGAGTGTCTACCATCAATGTCCGTCAAAATTGTCGTTAACCGATGCTGATGCGGACTCTGTCGTGCTGAGCTGCCAAAATCACACTGACGTGGCAATAATGAACACACTCTTGGTGATGACATGGATATAAATTTAAAAAATAAAAACAAAATAAAAACTGATATTATTTTCTGTCTTTCTCATCAATTTTCTTGCATTTTCTCAGCTCTTTTCTAGAATGTTCATCATTTTCATATCCTCTTCAACCACAAGATTTTGTGGCAATATTTGATAGTTGTTGATTTTACGCTCAAACCTTTAATCTCTCCACAAAATCCATTCATTTGTCTCTATCTCTCTGATAACAACAAATTTATAAAACTAAACAAACAAATTTATAAAACCAATCAATTTTGACCACAACCAGATTTGCTTCAAATGAGATATCTTTTTTGAAGATCTCCTTTCTCTAGCTATTTCCTAAACCCTAAGAAGCAGCAAACTGAACATTTTTGCTATTCTTTTATTTTCTATTTTATAAAATTTGGTGCAAACCAAACTAAACCAGATAGTCTCATTCATTCAACCCACACCAATACATCAAGCAAAAATTTGGTGCAACTCCAACAATGGAGTTTCTCAACGAGTCAATAGCCCTCGCCTCTCCGGCCCCATGACTCGCCGAACTCACTCCTTCAAGCGCCAACCCAAGAACAGTAACGGCGCCGCCGATTCTGTTTTCGCCACCCACCACGAGATTGATTTCCCGATCAACTCGCCCAGATCTGAGACCCTCATCGAAGAAGCTCACTTGGTCCACAGAGTTCGTGTCGGTGCGTTGAAGGCTCTGTTGAAGAAGCCTGTTGGATCTCTGGTTATGGATTTCGGGCTGAGGGGGAAGAAGAAGCTCGGCCATTGGATGTTCTTGCTCTTCTGTGGGGTGTGCTTGTTTATGGGTGTTGTTAAGATTTGTGCTAATGGGTGGTTTGGATCTGCCATTGAAAGAGCTGGGTCGATTCAGGTTGGTTTGGTTCTTATATCTTTTTATTGTCTATTGCATTGCTTACATCACTGTGTTCATAATTTAAAGCATAAACTGAAGTTGGTGTGTTTGGATTATGTTTGTTTTCACAGATCACTGTATTTGGAATTGTTAACTTCAGTTCACATGATTGAATATCTTAAAAGAAAAAATATTTATTAGATGACATGAGAGGATTAACTTTTTAGATTTAAGCATACCCTCTACAACTAAGATAAATGTGGGCAGGAACTAATCAGATTTTGTGCTTGTTTTCTTAAAGTAGCGAATTTAAAGCATATTGGAATTTCTGTATTTTGAGCTAACCCAGATTTATGAGACCACTTGTTTGGCACTAATTGTACCATGTTATATTTTTCTCAGTTGATTTTCATTGTTGTTGGGCTATCTTGCACTGTTGAATTACATGATCTGACTGATTGCTTTGCCAATATTGTTCCTTACCTAAATTGATCTACCTTTATTTTTAGGAGTTACCACACTCCAGTGGTCTAAATACTATGGATCAAAGCTCTCATGATTACGGATACAAGGAGGAAGGAAGCATGGTTGAACGCACTCTAAGAGCAGTGTCATCTGGAATATTCAGTAATCAGAACTTCGAAGTAAATTCTCAGCTCCACCTTATTCATGTTATGTGTGTGTGTAGATAGAGATAGAGAAAATGGTGCAGGAGGTCAAGATTTTAGTCTATCTCATCTAAGTATTTACAAGTTTCTTAATACTTTCCAGTATCTGAAAACTGAACGATTTCTGGGTTTGTTTAATTTTCTTTTAGAGAATGTGCTTATTACTCCTATTTTCAATTTACTTCTTTGCAGTACTCAGGTGCTATCTGGTCCAAACCCGAAAGTGAGAATTTCACTCAGTGCATTGACCTGCCAAGTAGTCACAAAAGTATGAGCCTTATTTCTCTAAATAAACAACTTTATGTGAATATGTCTAGTGCATGTATGTGAGATAATTTATTTGATGTGTTCATGATATCTGAATCCTTGTTATTGCATCTCTTGGCAGAGCTAGATGCAAAGACAAATGGTTACATTCTCATCAATGCTAATGGAGGCCTGAACCAGATGAGATTTGGGGTCTGATTATTTTTTCTGATTTCTTAGCTACTAGGTTTCCTAGGTCATACAGAAATTGTAAACTGATAAACAATTAATTCTGGAGTGCAGATTTGTGATATGGTTGCTATTGCTAAGGTTATGAAAGCAACACTGGTCCTTCCTTCTCTTGATCACACCTCGTATTGGGCGGATGATAGGTTTGTTCTTTATCTTGTACTGCCATGTGCAAACTTGACATCTTTTGTATCATGATGAAACACCTAGTGAGTAGTCAGTTTATTTTATCGGCAAAAGTATACTTTATTCAAATTCCTTAGATGGGGAAAAAAAAAAGTACACACACCACCTAATAATGCGTAGTGAATGAAGTTGCCCGAAGGGTTTATGTCATATACATTCAAGTTATTAATGATCTTATGAGAGCCAACAGATATTTTATCCTCTTTTTTTTTTCTTTTTGCAGTGGCTTTAAAGATCTATTTGATTGGCAGCACTTCATTGAAACACTGAAGGATGATGTTCACATTGTTGAGGCATTACCACCCTCCTATGCTGGAACTGAACCTTTTGTTAAAACACCAATATCTTGGTCTATGGTATAATATATTTTTCCATTTTTAAGCATCATTCTGTCTATGTTTTTAGAGGTGCATTATGTTGGCTTGTTCCAGGAAAGTTGTGTTGTTTTGAGCTCATAATTAGTTACATCATGACATGCCACACGTCAGTATATACATATATTTTTTAGAGGGACCTCTTTCACATCAAGAAAGAATAAATGGAGTGCAGAATCATCATGAATAATAGGGAGTGAAAGTTCAATTACCCTTGATGGCACGGAATTTACTAAAAATGATTATGTTAGATACCGGCTTGGAGATTGAAGAGGACTAGAACTGGAACTATTACAGGAGGCTGAAATGGAGAAGTACTTCAAGGTTCAATTTGTTAAAAGAGTTTCACAAAAAGTGAAGGGTACGCTCCATAGTACAACTATGCAGTTGTATGAGTAGTGGAAATGAGAATGCATAGGTGGTCGTTTGTAATATTAGGAAGGATTATTTGAGCTGCAGTTAGGGTTGCTCCAATTGATAATAATATGAGGGATAGCTGTCTAAAGTGGTTTGTACATGTGCAGTATAGGTAGGTTAATGGTTCATTCAGAAGGATGAGAGAGAATTCAATTAAGATAAACATAAAGAACCAGGGGAGACTGAAAACATATGATAAGGAAAAGCATGATAATGCAAGACTTTGTGTATAATGTACTAAATGTATCACTAGATAGGATGCAATGGAGAAGGAGAATTGGAATGGAGGATATTGAAGAGTTATGTTAAAGGACTATTGTAGCCAACCCCAATCTAGTTTAGGGAAAAAAAGGCTTTGTTGTTGTTCACCTTATATTGCATCAGAAAGTCCAACTACCTATAACTTTAATTCTGTAACCAACCAACCAACCAACCAGAATAGGTATTTATTCATAATATTGGAGAAGATTTCACTTAGAAGATCATAATTTGGCCATACCCAATATTTGTACCTCATATTGTTCTCTCTCATATACTGGTAACATTCAAATTCATTCCAGTTATTTACATCACTTTTTTTTTAAATTGTTTGCAGGCTAGTTATTACCAAAAAGAGATCCTTCCACTCTTGAAGCAGCATCATGTAATATATTTTACTCACACTGATTCGCGGCTTGCCAACAATGGTCTCTTAAATTCCATACAAAAGCTGAGATGCCGTGCAAATTATAGGGCATTAAAATATTCAGCTCCAATAGAAGAACTTGGCAACCGTTTGGTTTCTAGAATGCGTCAGAACAAAAGCCCATATCTTGCTCTGCATTTGAGGCAAGTTCTGATTATACTCGTACAAATATCGAAACTGATAATTCCTTTTAGTTTGAATTGTGTCAAGTTTTGCTGATCAAGTAGTTTTCTTATTTGTCCCCAAGGGGACAGCCCAATAGTTCAAGCATTATTCTTCCTTCTAAAAAAGCAGTTTTCTTATTTGCTCTTTTTTATTATACTGGTGAAAGTCCATTGAAGTGTATGCTTAGGAGGATGCGATTAATTTGTTATCTTCTAATTTGTAATCATCAAGGGGCAATGAAGTGTCTCAATTATCTTCTTTACTTATAAAAGGGGGTTTAGAATAAATAGTTTGGATTCTTACACAAATATCAATTTTAATTATGTTCTCTCCTTTGGTTTAGTTTAGGTATGAGAAGGACATGCTGTCATTTACCGGCTGTAGTCATAATTTGACAGCAGAGGAAGATGGTGAGCTGTACAGGATGCGACTTGCAGTTGAACATTGGAAGGAGAAAGAAATCAATGGGACTGAGAAAAGGTTGCTTGGTGGTTGCCCATTGACCCCAAGGGAAACTGCTCTTTTGCTCAAAGGTCTGGGTTACCCGTCCAGCACCAGAATATACTTGGTAGCTGGGGAAGCTTATGGGAACGGTAGTATGCAATATCTAAAGGATGAGTTCCCCAACATATTTTCCCATTCTACTCTTGCTGCAGAGGAAGAGCTCAGTCCATTTAAGAATCATCAGAACATGTTAGCTGGTATAGACTACACCGTGGCTCTTCAGAGTGATGTCTTTGTTTACACTTACGATGGAAATATGGCAAAGGCTGTCCAAGGTCATAGGCGCTTCGAGAACTTCAGGAAGACTATCAGTCCAGACAAGTAACATTCTAACCTTTTTTTTTTCCTTTCTTTACCTTTGTTAGCATTGTTTATAGTTCTAGAATTGCAGCATGTGATATGCATTATTTGTTGATGCAGGATGAATTTGGTAAAGCTCGTTGATGAGTTTGACGAAGGAAAAATTACTTGGAACAAGTTTAGCTCAGAAGTAAAAAAGCTTCACAAAGACCTTGTTGGAGGTCCATATCTAAGGGAGGCTGGAGAGTTTCCGAAACTTGAGGAAAGTTTTTATGCTAACCCTCTTCCAGGGTGCATCTGTGCTAGAAAACAAAAAAGGTAATGGCTAATCACACGGTTACTTGTTTAACACAGCTTGAGTTGTATCGCAAACAGAAGAGATGAAAGGGCGTGGCGTGCGAGGCATTCTTATTAAGATTTTGCAATGGTTCGATCTTGCCACTCGCTGTTGAGTAAATGCCGTGTTGAACACAATAGAACAATGAGGTGAGGAATGATCGCTGCTCGGCCCCATAATTTGTTGCCTAATCGAAGGGGTTACTGCAGGGAAGTGTTGAGGGATACAGACTAAGTCTTAACTTCCTTTGTGTGAATATAAACTCCATAGAAGACATGACATGGCTGTATTTTATTTAATCTTTTGTGAGGAATTGGGAAAGAGGCTTGGGTTGTAGATTGTGGAGCAGTTTTGTATTGGTTAGAGTTGAGTGGATAACGAATGATTTGTATGTACTACTTAAATTTTTTTAATACGGTATAATTATAAAGAATTTTTTGCAGTAAAAAGTAAAAATGAAAATGAGAATCTCTTACCAGTTACCACTGTTTTTCCATGTTCCCTTCCCCATCAAAGATTCTTGGCACCACATGCACATGATCCAAAATTGTTGGATGGACTTTCACTGACCCATATATTATACTCTCAAAGTGAATGTAATACAACCTAAAAAAATATTATATGTTATGACGGTTCATTACAAAACAATTGGTGGCACTCGAATGCCACGTCGGCACACATTATTGATAATTCGAATGGTCCACTAACTTGAGAACATCTTTAAAGAATATGAAACCTGTCTAAGCGAACATGCCAGGGAATGCCATACTCCTCAAGATGGCCAAATCCCTCAAAAGGGGACAAGCTCTTCAAGGAGGCCAACACGCTCAACCTCCAATGTCGTGGCCTTGATTCCCATGTCACGACATTGTGACAAAACTAGCTTCTTATTGTTCAACTTCATCCCCAAGTGTAGCTCTTTCATCTTGTAATAAGGAATGCACGACGGTGTTTCTCTTGCCGCACCATTGTGACAAAGACCTCTCTCTCTCTCTCCCTCTCTCTCTCTCTCTCTCTCGTTTAGCTTCGACCCCTAGTAAAATCTCTAAACCTTTTGACAAGAAATGTCTCAGTCTTGTGACCTCAAACAAGTTGTGACATAGAATGTCGCAACATCCATTCCCATGTCACAACCTTGTGACGCTGCCAGTCCAATCTCGCTGTCTTGATCCATCCTCCTACTTGAGCACCCCGCTCACAAGCGTTTGTCATCCATGAGAATAAAGGTCGCCAAAGAAGTCCTAATATGCCAAGAGATTACAAGGAAACAAGTAGGTAACTTTACCTCTACTCAACACTTAGTCTCCACAAAAAACCTTCAAACTACAAAAAAAGCCCTTCAGCTCTCGTCAACACATAAACTTTTGTTATAGTTAGACATTTATTTTTGTTTTCATTTATTACCTTAAATACATATTAAAAAAAATCTGGTTTCATAGATAAGTATTGTGAACATAACTTATAAAATGTAAAATTGAAACCGCCTCTCCGAATGCTCACCTAGACAAGACTCAATGGAGGTTATGTTGAATTCTAACCTGATTTCCATAGTTTGCTACTCAAAGTTGATCTTGTTAGATGAGAAATCGAAAATAAGGCAACAAACACATGACAATGCGAGAGCATATGTTAAGGAGGGTAGATTTAAATCATCAGTTAACCCACAAAAGTTAATTTGGGCAATTAGAAGCTCACAAAAATGTAACCCAAAACATACAATTGTCTGCAACCAAACTGTATACCCCAAACGTTACAACACAACTGTGTGCACTCTATACTTGCAGAATAGACTCAACAAGATCCTGGAGAGCCCCAAGCTCTCCCTTGTCAATCATCCGGAATTCCTGCACCAAGGTAAATTATATATTAGAACATATATATCACTAAATCTACCAATTAATGATCTTCACACACACAGAGCAGACTAGGATCAGTTCAAACACTTTTGGATTTAAAACCAAAAGCGACTCTTGATGACATCAAACACTCACCCATGTGAAAAGCACAAAATGCTTGAAACAAGTGTTGAGGTGAGCTTCTTCTTTCAAACTCACAATCTTCTGAAAATGTGAGTGATAGATGTGGGCATACACACGGAACAGCCTTTTGAAAATTGTCTTCACAACATCTCGGAAGTTTGCTGGGAAGGGTGCCCCTATATCAAATACCAGTGCGCCAATGATAAGTAACAACTGAAGATAGAAAAACGTTGTCATTTGATCAAAATATGCTAGATCGCAAATTTTAACTCACCCAACTTCTGAGGAAAAATTGATTCATCATCTAGCTGACCCTCGATCCAGTCCATCAAATACTCAACATATTTTGGGGCAGACACAGCTATTGGTTTCTTAATAGCAACCCCATCGGCCCATCTGTACTCATATCTGTTGATAATTTAATTGAAGTGAGAACAAGAAGTTGAATTCATGACAAAGTAAACTGGCATCCAGAATTAGGTTCTAACATCACTGGTGGAAGAAAGTGTTCTGATCAAGCATACTTGTGAAGGTGATGTAGTGATTAATGAGAATAAAAGTTGACCACTCTATGCATTGCAAAAACTTTATAACTCATTTGAAATAACTCAGTGATTTCTTCATCCTTGAAACTCAGAAACCTGCCCTCAACCCCTTCCCTAAAATATAATACCAAGGAAAATTCCTAAATTATGTTGTATCAGAGTTATTTTTTCTCACATTTAAACAGGACAAAACTTTGTTGAAACTAAAAATGATGGTAAAGAAGATCTCAAACACCTAATTTTGATTGCAGCGGTACATCTGCCTAAATCACTAGCAGTACACTAATTGATTTAGAAAAGAATTGCATCATGTGTATACGTCACCCATCATCTCAAAAGATAAAAACAAAGGGGGCAAACACATTGACCACATAAAGGGTAGCAGGGTAATACAAAACAAAAACAAATAAGATTGCATTGACAGTATACTAGAATCAACACAAAAACAGAAATAATTGAGATGTAGAAACTGATACTTTGGTCCTGCTGACATTGTTGGGCAGTTGGATGGAGTGCAGAACTCAGTAAGAGTACCATACAGAATGTTCACTTGGTTGAAGAAATCTACCGCTGTAAGACAAAGAACACAAATAAATAGAAGTTGAATGCAAATTGCAAACCCCATTAACTCTTCATGCTCATTAATTGCATGGGGAACAAATATACAGACACATGCAAATGACTATAATGGTCCGATTGAATTTAATTTGAAATCCTGGATTTGAGCAAAATACAATATTTGGATGCAAAAAGAGTTGGACTTACATTTGGCTCAATCCAATAGGATCCAAAACATGCCTATAAAATAGGATTTCAAATGACAACTTGTACCTTGTCAATTGAAAGTACATGATTTCTCAAACGTTATATTTGTATTTGAAAGACAACATTTCAAGTCCCAAATTTCAAATCAAATCTAAATATCCATTCGCAACCTAAAGGCATTTGACAAAGTCCAAAAAACAAATTTTCTTTTTATTTCGTATACTTTTCAGGAAAAAACAAACAAACAATCAAATAAATAAATAGGCAATTTGGCAAGTCGAACAAAAACTGAAGAAAAGGGAAAAAATACTGTATGTGTGTGTGTGTGTATATATATATATATAAACTAAGATTAATACACTTCAATTACCAATCTACTACAAATCCTACATATCTGTATCCAAAATATATCTATACAAATCTCAAAGTGAGGATATTCACACACCATATCTATTTGAAAATTTGCAGTTTATACTATCTATTAACCATAGAGAAATAAATGTACGAGCCAAGATATGAATCCTTATAGAGGCAGTTTGGCTACCCTAAAAAAATCTAACGGAAAGTAAAAAAAAATATACGTAAGAACTTGAATAAAGTTATAATGTAAGACAATAGATCTTCAATTACGGATCAATACAAAAATACTACATCGGTTATCGTATCCAAAATAACTCCGTTGTACTCAAACATATCTGTCTGAAATATTTGATTGGAAACATCATAACAAAAAATTTACATGGTATCAGTAATCGAATGGTAAAGAAACTGATGTGTACACAAGTCTTACCGTTCACAGCGAGCCACTCATTGATATCTTCTCCAGGAGGTAGTTGGACAGCTTCTCTCAAATTTCCACTTCCCAGGGTGGCATCAATGTGTTTTTGAAGTTGAGCACCCTGCATTTGGAGATAGGACATACTGGCTGAACTCAAACAACAGGTTATCACCAAAAGAAATGTTCAAACTTCGCCACACAATCAGATGGTTATAAAGGATAGGGTATAACCTTACTTCCTGATAGAGCACTCTTTTTGGGTCTAAATGTCTTCTGGTTTCTGCTCAAGTCCAGTTTCGGAGATAATTAATCACCCAGGGAACAAATAGGGAATGTTTTCCAAATTAATGTGAAAAATGACATACATAGAAGGAACTCAACACAGGTAAGCAATTACCAAGAATGAATTATCACTATAAGAAACCATTAAGATTAACAGCAAGGCATTGCCTTCAGTAACTATGCCCATTAAAAAAGACAATGATGTACAAATCTTCAATTTCGTACTGTTGAATGTACAGTTATTAACTGGCTGCAGTAACCCATTCAAGGTCTAATTGTTTAAGCAAATCCATCCTATCAAATGAATTGGCAAGTAAATCATATTAGTTGAGCAATATATATGATCCAACTATGAAACAATGATTAACCATTTTGGTTGGCGAATTGTGTCAGGTGTGCATGTCAGACAGACTCTCAAGTCCTACTCTATAATTTTATAAAATAAAACAGTAAATAAGATGGTAATATTTAGTTTGATTGTTAAATTTGAACTTACAATGATAATGATTTCTAATTATTAATGACTAAACATGTTGAAAATGGAATTGATTACAATTATTATTGAGTTTAGTTAGTAACAAAGACAACTTAAATTTTAATTTAGCTTGCTTATTGTTAAATTTAACTTTAATAAAATTAGAAACTACAAGTTCATATAATTTATTAGATCTAGAATATATATTTCTAATTGAAAAAAATAAGTATGTGACTCGTGTCCTAAGTTTTTATATAATGACGAATCATGTATGTGAATCGTGTCCTGTGTTCGAATTGGTGCTTCATGGTGATCCAACCCATAGTTTAAAATATGAATTATATTATAATATTAAATATGACACCAAAATTCAAATTTAAAAGAAAAGAAAGAAAAACGGAATGGGATCACACTTCACATATAGAGATTAAGCATCAAAAACTTATTAATATATCAACATCCTGCCATATTATATCAAATATAGAATTTTTTGACTGCAAGTAGCATGGATTTGGAGAGAAATTAGTTCCACGGTTGTTCTTCTACCAAAAAATAGTGTCTTTAGGCCTAACCCTCTAGTTTTGTGATTCTAAATCTTATGAAGGTTAGGAATCTAAATCTCTTAAGGTGGAGAGTTTGAAAATATTTCGAAACTATTAAGCTTTTGTTGAAAGATATACATATTGGTTCTAAGAGCTTCATGTAGGATGCTAAAAGTTGATTTTTAAAATTTGATTATTTTGTATGCTATCCCATATGAATAACTTTCAAATTATATAGGTTATGCTTTAATCTCATATTCATTGAACCCAAACTTATCGGGGGAAAATATCATTTTAGTCATTGTGTCGCAATATATCTAGATCTCTAAGTAAGAATAAATTCTATCTACACCTTCCGTCCTAAAATGAGTGTCCACTTTTTTTTCTCTTTTTTCTTCTAAAAAGGGCATGTTAGTTAGAGTTGGACTTTTCCTCTTATACAACCATTCTAGTAACAAACTCAAGAGATTCCAATAACATTATCTTAGAGATATTGTTGGTAATTCATGTATAACTAACCAAAAAAGAAAGAGGACACTTATGTTGGATAAAAATTTAAGATAAAGGGACACTAATTTTGGGACGGAGAGAGTATTTTTTTTATACCTGCCGTTCCTAAAGATTACAAGAAAACCAGCATTGATCAAAGTTAAAACTCGGTAACGGGGGACTGCATATAACCCAAATGGAAAATTTCAAACATCCTCTTTCATAAATGATGTCTCATCTGGCTGGATCACTTTAGGCAATGAATCATTCATGCATTTGATGTCCAATATGAACACAATTATTCATAGCTTGCATGATCTAAATAGCATAAGGATTGTAATTATTGTTCCACAGCAGGTTGTTTTAAGGACTACCCTGCCTCAAGCTGACTTTCTGTATAATCAATCTAACACAGTTCTGTAAAACTGAGTAAATATGAGGATTTTATATTAAACTGTCTAATCATTCTCCTCAACTGCTTCAACAAAATAATAACAATTGGGATAAAAACCAAAGGTTAGTATTGAGACAAAGTTCACATGACCAAACAATGTCGTCAATTATTAGAATAGCGATGCGTTACAATCCTAACACAATTTTATGTAAAAGCAAGCTCACTGTTAAAGCAAATTAACTAATAATCACATAATTTGAGCCACAAATTCCCTTTACTATTTCGATATGACTAACAATGCGATTAACAAATAAAATATCCCACCATATCAGGGACTAAAAGCTAGTGAGCCACAAAAGATATAGAATCATTCAACCTGTGTGGCTGATTGAGCTTATGACACTTGATTCCATTCTCCTACCCTACCACTAGTTCTCAACCAGTACAGCTGCTAAGAGAAAAACACCAAAACTGAACAGGTAACTAGAAGCTTCTACTGCAGTTTGATTTTGCTATTTGTTGATCATTCACCTAAGATCCTAAGCCTCCTCTTACATGACCAAGACATCATCCAACAGGAAAGAATCTGAAATTCTAAAACTATCAACTTAAATCAACAATCACAAACAACAAATTCAACTGACACAATCAAATTTGAAAAAAACAAAAAAC